>CM047513.1:2814211-2839211 GCA_026122265.1 Ammodytes dubius | reverse complement strand
CCCTCCCTCCCTCCCTCATCCCTCCCTCCCCCCTCTCCACCCCTCCCTCCCTCCCTCCCTCCCTTCCTCCCTCCCACACACAGAGGTGGAATCCCCCAGCAAGGCAACCTTACCGAGCATCTCGCCAAATCCAAAACCCAAATCGACCGCTACCTGTACCAGGACTCAACCCCCGGTCTGGCTGTCATCGACTGGGAATCCTGGCGTCCTCTTTGGGACCAGAACTGGGGCTCCAAGCGAATCTACCAAAAAATGTCCATCACCCACGCCCTCCAAATCGCCCCGTTCCTATCGTCGTCGAAAATCAAAAGCCTCGCGAAAAGTCACTTCCAGCAGGCGGGCCGCCGATTCATGGACACGACCCTCAGCTTGGGGATCGGGGAACGTCCCAGTAGGAAATGGGGGTTTTACCTGTTCCCCGATTGCCACAACCACGGATGGGACAAGGTGAACTACACGGGGAAATGCTCTCTGAAAACCCAAAGGCAAAATAACCAGTTGCTGTGGCTGTGGGAGCGAAGTACAGGTGATACTCGTATTATTATTTTATTTCTTTATTATTATTTCTTTATTAAGGACAAATGCATTAAAAACATTGTTTCATATTATAAAAACATAAAACAGATGCCACGCATACAGGTGTTAGTCGAAACTAATTTGCAACCCCTGTCCCTGATTAGGCATCTCCTAAAAAATTCACATGAATAAAAATACAGGGATCATATTAGAATATCATGGAAAATGAATTGAAATTGGGGGCCAACATTTCTGTATTTAAAATCCCTTCTTTATTGATTTCATGTAATATTTAAATTTTCTGAGATTTTGAATTTGGTGTTTTCATAAGCTGTACATACGCCACAATAATCAAAATTATAACAAATGAAGGCTTGGGATATCTCACTTTGCATGTAATGAGTCTATATATAATGTATTATTTTCACCTTTTAAGTTGAATTACTGAAATAAATGAACTTTTGCAATAAATAAATAAATAAATAAATAAATAAATAAATAATAATAATAATAATAATAATAATAATAATAATAATAATAATAATAATAATATTATTATTATTATTATTATTATTATTATTATTATTATTATTATTATTATTATTATTATTATTATTATTATTATTATTATTATATAAAGTTATTGAGCTGTGGAAAAGGGGTAGGATCCAATAAGTTTATACTTCTTCCTACTCCTTTTCAGGCATATCAATTCAATATGTTATTTGTTTATTTTTTGTTTATTTTGTTTATTTTTATTTGTGAAATCATTTGAACATATTTCTTTTATTGTATTTTCATGCTTTTAATTTTTTCTTTTTTTGATATGTCTGAAATAAAACTGAATCAATCAATCAATCAATCAATCAATCAATCAATCAATCAATCAATCAATCAATCAATCAATCAATATTCTAATTTTTCGAGTTTCCCCTGCACAGCCCTTTTCCCGTCCATATACCTACACCAGAGCTTGAGGAACACACCCCAGGCCAAGCTGTATGTTCGTAACCACGTGCAGGAGGCAATGAGGGTTGCCATGTTACCCAAACGGCCGTACACTGTCCCGATCTACGTCTACTCAAGGCCCCTCTATCGAGACCAGACCCTCAAGTTCCTGTCCAAAGTGAGTTCAAGTGTTTTTTTTTTACTTAAAATTAGCTTAAATACCTAATCTCAACTAATGTTATGTCTTTCACCTGTCTTGTCCTGCATCACGTAAAAAAAAAAAAAAAAAAAAAAAAAAAATTAGCTTAAAAATGTTGTATGAGGAACTTTGAAGTGTGAGTTAAATAGTTTTTTTTTTTTTAACTCTGATGATCGTAATTGACATGTAACAGCAAACGAGACCATCAGTGTAAAGAATGCTATTTTTGCAATGGTCTGAATCACCACCACCAAATCAGACCAAACAATTTTGTGGCAGGCAGATGGGAAAAGCCTGTGTTTATGAACGCTACCAAAATAAAAAGGTTGACTTTGCTTCACCATGGTCATATTAATAAAAAAAACTTCCATGTCGTTTGAAAAGACACAATGCATTGTGGGGCGGTTGAGTAGGAAAAGTAACATATCAATCTATACACAAAATCTTCCCGGAAGTTAGTACTCATCCGCGCATTTCTTGCCTACACAAACTTGCATACACAACCACAACAAACTCAAATTGACGTCAAAATGAGTATGAGTGGGATGTTAGTAGGGCTTTTCCAACACAGCCTTAAGGCCTTTGCACACCGGGCGCGTTTTATTTGTGCGATTAATCCGTTAATTAACGAACGTATACAGAGTCAATACAAGCTTCCACACCAGCGCCCTCATTTTGCGTCGCGAATTTGCGTTTTTTATTTTTCCGAAATGAGTTCGATTTTTCTGGGACGTCGCTCCTTAAAGTGAGACGCGACAAAATTCACATTTCAAAACATTCGCTTTTACGTTGCGTTTATTCGTGTCGCGCCCGGTGTGCAAAGGCCCTTAGTCACATATAAATGATGCATCCTGCCATCTCTCTTTCACTCACTTCCTAATCAAAACTCTCGTGTGTTGTCCGTCTCTGTGTCAGGCTGATCTAGTGAGCACAGTGGGAGAGTCTGCAGCTCTGGGTGCCTCAGGAGTCGTTATGTGGGGAGGAAGTAGAGACTACAACACCAAGGTAACTAACCACTGGTTTGGACTGGTATTAAAGGAGAAACAGACATTAAACAGACATACACATAGGCTACCTCACTTTCCACAAGTGCAATATGCTTTCTGCCTTTTAGATTTATTTATTTATTATGACATTGCCTGTCCTTGTCTTGTTTCTTTTGTTGTTTCTGTGTCTTGTTTTTATACTGTTTTTTAACTTTAATTGCTTGTCTGTTTTTTTCTGTGTGTGTAATGCACTTTCAGTTGGCAATCCCAATTTCGTTGTATAGGTGACTGTACAATGACAATAAAGACTATCTTATCTTATGTTAGAAGTACCGTAAGTGATATTTTTTTGTTAAAGCTGGGGTGGAGGATTTTGGGGAGAAAATGGCAGTTGGGATAGAGATTCGAATCCAAATACCTCAACCGCTCCACTTGTTCTCTTTGGTCCCTCCCCTATGGTCCCTCCCTGACACGCTCTACTACACCAACAAAGTTGTGACAAAGTCAATGGACAGTCCCAACAGCCAATAAGAACAGAGAATCGGAGCCTCGCTCTGATTGGTCAAAGTGTACAGCTCATGTTAACTTTGACCAATCAGAAATCACATACCCCAGCTTTAACTTTAGTGTCACATCTCTCTATATTCATACAGCAATCACCTAAACAGTATGCACAGTTAATAACACAGGTCTCCCTGTCATTCAGCTTTGCAGTAATTGCCGGTTAAATTAGAATTAAATGTTTGTTTTTTTCCTCTGATGATCAGGAATTACATGTAACAGCAAACGAGACAATCAGTGCAAAGAATGCTATTTTTATATAGTTTTTCTTAATGCCTTTGTCATGGGTATACGCTCACCCAGGAACAACAGCTGGCGTAGTAAAAACACTACCGTTTGATGAAATACAGTTGTAGTCTACTTGTTACATTGCACCACAGCTGTCTGTAGCAATAGCAGTGGTTGTGTAACACTGTTCATTCTGTACAATGGATTGTTAAGTAGACAGTATGTAGTATACATGTTGAGTATGTAGGGGGGAGGACGTTAGTAGGGCTTTTAGTATGTAGTATATACATGTTGAGTATGTAGGAGGGAGGACGTTAGTGGGGCTTTTAGTATGGAGTATATACATGTTGAGTATGTAGGAGGGAGGACGTTAGTAGGGCTTTTAGTATGGAGTATATACATGTTGAGTATGTAGGAGGGAGGACGTTAGTAGGGCTTTTAGTATGTAGTATATACATGTTGAGTATGTAGGAGGGAGGACGTTATTAGGGCTTGTAGTATGTAGTATATACATGTTGAGTATGTAGGAGGGAGGACGTTAGTAGGGCTTTTACAACACAGCCAGTGTTTGTGTAATACTTTTCACAGGTCTAGAAAGGGGAACTCACAGATGACAAAGCATTAATCAGCAAAATATTTAATCTGATCTGTCTTTGTTTCCTCTTTTGAAAGGAACTGAGGTCCTGAGAAGCTGTTTGCTATCTGCACTGACAGATGTGAAAGAACCATTTGAGCCTCATTTCAACTCACACTTCTCTGTAACAAACAAGTTGTACATTTCGATCAGCTATTATGCACTAAATTAAACGTACTTGTGGATATTATAATTATTTTCTACCAAGTCTGCTATGATAAAAATCCCAACATTCTACACACTGCAGGTTTAAAAACAACAGATGCATCTTTACTATTCAGACAAAAAATAAATAAAAATTTCTCGAAGAGCATAATGAAAGAATAAACTATTCTTCTTTCATTTAGTATTCCTTCAAATCTCAACATTTCAACTTTCTTTAACAAAATAGATTTACAACTTTGTTCTCAAGGATTCAGATCTCTTCTTAAAGCTAGGGTACATGATTTCTGATTGGTCAAAGTGAACATGAGCGGTACACTTTGACCAATCAGAGCGAGACGCCGATTCTTTGTTCTTATTGGCTGTTGGGACTGTCCATTCACTTTGGCACCGACTTTGTTGGTGTAGAGCGTGTCAGGGAGGGACCATAGGGGAGGGACCAAAGAGAACAAGTGGAGCGGTTGAGGTATTTGGATTAGAATCTCTATCCCAACTGCTATTTTCTCCCCAAATCATATACTACATTTGTATTAGAACATAACAAAGAACCCCATTTTCTCCTCTCCCTAACCCTAATCCTCTCCCCTTCTCCTCTTTCTCTTCAGGGCGCGTGCCACTCCCTGTCCGAGTACCTGAGCTCTACCTTCAACCCTTACGTCGCCAACGTTACCGCGGCCGCACAGCTGTGTAGTGACGTGTTGTGTCAGGTAAAAACATGGCTGCCGTCTGGGATTTAAATAACATTAAGGCAGATTTGATCAATAGGTCCAAGAGAACTTATACACCAAATTCCATGCTTGTTTCATATTTTGCACAATTTTATTTTAAAAATGTTTAAAAGGTGCTACGAGGAACTTTTGAATGTTTCTGAAACAGTAATTTTTCCTCTGATGATCATAAATGAAATGTAACAGCAAACGAGACCATCAGTGCAAAGAAGAATGCTATTTTTAGTATGTCCGTCCTGGGAGAGGGATCCCTTACTCTGTCGACTCTCCCTGAGATTTCTTACTTTTTTTTTTTATTCCCGGTAAAGGATTTTTACTGGGAGTTTTTTTTCTCTCAGCCGAGCTAAGGGTGTAAGGGCAGGGTGTCATATTGTATCATATTGTATCATATTGTATCATATTGTATGAAATGTAAAGCCCACTGAGACAAATGTATTTGTGATTTTGGGCTATAAAACTGATTTGATTTGATTTGATTTGATTTGATTTCTACTCTAGGGGAAAGGCCGCTGCGTTCGGAAAAACTACGATTCTACTTACTACCTGCATCTGAACCCACGTGACTTTAGCATCCTGCGAGCTAAGCGTCGCTACGTGGCAGTTGGTCGTCCGTCCGCTGCGGATCTGAAGATCTGGACACAACACTTCACCTGCCAGTGCTACGCTGGGTCGGCCTGCTCCCCCAAACTACTGCGCCCCACCAAGATCAAAATCATCTGGGTCTAGTGTGTTTGTACTGGGGTCACTGTAGCACACACACACACAGGCACACAGGCAGGCAGACAGACACACACACACACGCAGGCAGGCAGGCAGGCACACACACACACACACACACACGCACGCAGGCAAGCAGGCAGGCAGGCAGGCACATACGCACGCACACACATGCAGGCAGGCAGGCACATACGCACACACAGACACTCTCACACACGCCGACACACACACACACTCACTCACTCACTCACTCACTCACTCACTCACTCACTCACTCACTCACTCATTCACGCACGCAGGCAGGCAGGCAGGCACACACAGACACTCTCTCTCACTCTCGCTCACTCATTCACACACTCACTCACTCACACACACACACACACACACACACACACACACACACACACACACACACACACACACACACACACACACACACACACACACACACACACACACACACACACACACACACACACACACACAGTGATTCTGGTAAAAAAAAAATACATTTTCTAAGTTTGTTTATTAAATTCTGTCTTGTCTTGATTAAATTGAAAATGCAAAATGCAATCTTAATAAATTAATTTCTGAAAAACTGTTTTGTTATTAATTTTGTTTGTTTATTTGTCAAAACTGTTCCAGCTCAGGCCAGTTAGAAACGTTTTGAAATGTGATGGAAACCTGTTATTATTATTATTATTATTATTATTATTATTATTATTATTATTATTATTATTATTATTATTATTATTATTATTATTATTATTATTATTATTATTATTATTATTATTATTATTATTAGCATTAAACAATTGCGTGAGTGTATTAAAATAAATTGGTAAGTATAGTCAGAGGATAGATAGATGTGCTTCTATTTAAAAATGTATACAGCTCCGGAAAAAATTAAGAGACCAGTCTGGATTTTTATTAAATCTTCATCTCTACATAACTTATTGAGAATACTCTTTTTTAAAGATATTTTTTGGGCATTTTTATGCTTTATTGATAGTGTAGAGACAGAGTTGAAATGGGGCAGAGAGGGGAGTGACATGCAGAGAACGACCGCGGGCTGGAATCGAACCCGGGTCCGCTGCTGGCCGAGGCCCATGGGGGGGACGCCCTACCAACTGAGCTAAGGGCGCCCCCTTTTCTATTCTACATACTACATCGCCCCAAATAGGATGCTGATTTCAACACATTTTGGTTTTATAATATTAACTACTGGCAACATTTCTACCAAATTCCAATAAATTTTTTGTCATTAAGAGCATTTTCACAGCTGTCACAGCTATCTCCTATGCCCCGGGCACTTAAAAACTGGTCAGACATGGGGCGCCCTTAGCTCAGTAGGTAGGGCGGCGTGTGGGCGGGCCTGTGTGTGTGTGTGTGTGTGTGTGTGTGTGTGTGTGTGTGTGTGTGTGTGTGTGTGTACCAGTTTGTCTTGTTTGGCAAAGCAGATGTCCCGTCTATCTATGTTACTGTATATGTGCGTCAAAAGGAAAAGCCTTCCACTGTTGAGCTACTAGATAACAGCAAGAACTCTCAGGAAAGGTGAGAAGAAGCACATTTAAACCTGCAGTGTGTAGAATTTTGGGTTTTATTTCCTAGCAGATTTTGTAGAAAGTAATTATAATATCTAGAAGTACGTTTAATTTAGTGCATAATAGCTGAACATTTTTTTTTTCCCCTTAGAAATGGTCTTGTATATGTCCATATTTCTGCATATTTTGGACCAAGGCCTAGTGCCGCCATCTTGAAAGTGTCATAGTTGGAATGTCATCAGGTGCATTGTTTAAAATGTAGAATTGTTCTTGTCCTTGAAGGCCACTGTAGCTTCTGTTATTATTCTAAAGGGTTGGGGTTACCCAGGGAGCGTTGCATTCTAGAACTTTGTAGAACTTTCTTGATGATGTCATATTACACACTGCACCTTTAATTTGGTGGTGGTAATCTTAATCCTGATTGTCCTGAATTTATCGTTGGTTTCGAGACCGGGCCAAAAAAAAACGGCGCCCCCTGTGGCCACAAACAGTTTTTCAGGAAATGCATGCTCAAAAATTGGGCTAGAAGCCTGAAATTTTAGGACATGTATTGGCCCGAGGCGCACATAAATGCAATTTTTATGTCCTTATTGATTGAAGACATTGGCAGTGTAAAATCCCACATCTGTTTCTCTCACTGTCACCATCACAGCATAAATTATAATCATAAAAAAAACACATAAAAGTTAAGATTGGAAGATTCAAATATGAGAAGTATGGATGGACTGAGTTGAATGCTTGATCAACAGATGTCTCTCTAGCCTTTATTACTTTTATAATGTCTTAAACCGGTCCGGCAGTGTGTAGAATTTTGGGTTTTATTTCCTAGCAGATTTTGTAGAAAGTAATTATAATATCCATAAATACATTTAATTTAGTGCATAATAGCTGACATTTTTTTTTTAATTATTATTTTTTCCCTTAGAAAGGGTCTCATATATGTCCATATTTCTGCATATTTTGGACCAAGGCCTAGTGCCGCCATCTTGAAAGTGTCATAGTTGGAATGTCATCAGGTGCATTGTTTAGAATTTAGAATTGTTCTTGTCCTTGAAGGCCACTGTAGCTTCTGTTATTATTCTAAAGGGTTGGGGTTACCCAGGGAGCGTTGCATTCTAGAACTTTGTAGAACTTTCTTGATGATGTCATATTACACACTGCACCTTTAAATGTAATTTCTAATGTCTAATCTTGATGTATGTTGTGTCTGAATTTCGCTATAGAAATAAACTTGCCTTGCCTTCAATGTAAAAAAAAATATCATGGAATATAATGAACTATTTTCCTGGCTATATTATTGGGTGTGACAATTCAAACCTAAATCAATCTGTGTTTGCTATTTTGACAGTTCACTTAAAAGGTGCTCTGAGGAACTTTCAGTTTGTGTTAATTCTAGCGCCCCCTTTGGACAAAAGCGGTAGGGTTTTCTACTACGCCAGCTGTTGTTCCTGGGTGAGCGTGTAGTATACCCATGACAAAGGCATTAAGAAAAACCATATAACAATAGCATTCTTTGCACTGATGGTCTCGTTTTCTGTTACATGTCATTTATGATCACCAGAGGAAAAAATTAGACTGTTTCCGGAATATTTAAAAGTTTCTCGTGGCACCTTTAAATTGACTAGGATTAACTGAACTTTTCTCACTTTGGACATTTAGACTTGTTATAGCAGGAAATGCTTACAGGTAAGAAATGACATCTTAGGTAATGGGTCGTTTCCATTCATGAGTGCCAGTAATTTAAAGACCTTGACACAGGGCTGCCATTATTTATGTCTTAGCTTGACAATCGAAATGAGCTGTTTCGGCTTGTAGAAGGAGCAATAATTTAGAGGGTATTTAGGGTAAGGTGTGTGTGTGTGTGTGTGTGTCTGTGTGTGTGTGTGTGTGTGTGTGTGTGTGTGTGTGTGTGTGTGGGTGTGGGTGTGTGTGTGTGTGTGTGTGTGGAAGTGTGTGGGTGGAAGTTAGTGTGTGTGGACATTTGAGTCTAGAAAAAGCGGTATATGAAGACGATATATTATTGTATTTACTATATATAAATAATAAAGAAAAAATGTGTCTTAAACGTGCTACGAGGAACTTCAAAAATATTTTTGAAAACAGTCTCATCTTTCCTCTGATGATCATAAATTACATGTTACAGCAAACGAGACAGAAAACATGCCATTTTTATATTATAGGTGCAAGAATTAACAAAAACTGAGAGTTCCTCGGAGTACCTGTAAGCCATTTATTATTTTCTTTCTTTTTTGTTTAAATATAGGATAGGTCCAAGGAGGGGTTCGAGTAAATACATTTAAAAAAAATAATATATATATACTGTACACACACACACACACACACACACACACACACACACACACACACACACACACGCACACACACACACACACACACACACACACACACACACATGCTCAGGCTTTGCACTTTGCACTTCAAACATCCATCAGTTGTAAATGCCCTGTAAATTCCCTAGAACCACATTCTGAAGAGAGAAAGTTGAAGGTCACATAACTGCTCTTCTAGCCAAAGATCTATTGCAATTCACTGTACGTAGGTTTAGACCAGCGCTCGCTGCGTCGCCTGCAGCTTGTACAGAACTCAGCTGCCCGTCTTCTTTCTTTTTTTTTTTTCCAAAGGTTTTTTTATTAAATGTTAATAACAACAAAATTGTAGCACAGCAAGTACAATTTTTTTCCCCTTTTTCTCCCGAACATACCCCACCCACATCCCACCCTCACACCCAACAACACAAAACACACACCACAAGAAATAAAAACAGAAATAAGAAATAAAAATCAATCAATATGACAAAAAAAAAAAAAAAAAAAAAAAAAAAAAAAAAAACACACAAAGAAATAAAATTGAATCAAATAAAAAAAGGGAGGGGGAAGCTACTCTTCAATTAATGTGGTCGGTTTCTTAAAATAGTCTAGGAAGGGGCGCCATATTTTATGAACTCAGCTGCTCGTCTTCTGACAGGCACAAAGAAGCGGGAGCACATAACCCCTGTTCTGGCCTCCCTGCACTGGCTTCCGGTCCGCTTCAGAATAGATTTTAAGATCCTGATGTTTGTTTTTAAAGTTTTAAATGGTATGGCCCCCGTGTACTTGGCGGAACTCATACAGGTCCATAGACCAAGCAGAGCTCTGAGGTCTGCAAACAGCTTATCTCTGGATGTGCCAAACAGCAGGCTTAAAACTAAAAGGCGATCATGCATTCTCCGTGGTTGCCCCGAAACTTTGGAACAGCTTACCACACCATATTCGCTCATCTGAGTCTCTGGAAACCTTCAAGTCCACTCTTAAAACTCACCTTTTTTCACAGGCTTTTACGTTTTAATGAATTGTTTTGTGTCATTGCTGTAAGTGTTTTTTTAATGTGTGCTGTTGTATTTTAATTTATGTATTTTATGTAAAGCACTTTGGTGAATTTAGGTTCTTATAACGTGCTATATAAATAAAAGTGACCTTGACCTTGAAAGTTGAAGGTCACATAACTGCTCTTCTAGCCAAAGATCAACACCAAAGATTTGTGACGAGACGGCCTGATACTGGCAACACCTTGCAACGAGCCTGTTCCGAATCGCATACTATCTACTATATAGTATGTAGAAAAAAGATTTAGGATGTCCCGATTCTTGTGGCCAGATTTAGGATGGTTAGAAGTCCCCGGATGTCCTACTTCATGCGGCCAAGATTGTTAGTGTTGAAAACTGCATCCTATTTGGGCGATTCTGACCCACAATCCAGTGCGCACGTGAAGTGACGTCACATCGACGAAGCCTCCATATGAAAACAAACGGGGATGTGACGGATATAAAAGCAAGAGGCAAGATCAAGGCGCAATGTTATGATGAAATAAAAGAGTAAAAGTATGTCCCAATAGTATGCCTACTGCTGCATCCTAACTAGATTATTTTTATCATCGGATGTAGTATGTAGAATAGAAAAAAGAAAGAGTATGCGATTCGGAACGCAACCATTCTAAAGCCATTCAGACAGCTGACGTCTATTTAGATTGTGTACAGGTGCAGAGGTGATTGCTGGGATTGTTTGCAGCCTTGCATCCACCTCCCTGTTTACGATCACCTCTTACTCACTGGTAACTGTTTGTCGGATGATGGTTTTGTACCCAAAAATGGCTATTTACTAAAGTGTGTGTGTGTGTGTGTGTGTGTGTGTGTGTGTGTGTGTGTGTGTGTGTGTGTGTGTGTGTGTGTGTGTGTGTGTGTGTGTGTGTGTGTGTGTGTGTGTTCTTTTTACAGACTCATTATTTTGCTTCCCAGAAATTGAGGTGAATATTCCTGTTTTTTTGTGTTGAAATTGAGTTAAATTCTAACTGTGTGTGTGTGTGTGTGTGTGTGTGTGTGTGTGTGTGTGTGTGTGTGTGTGTGTGTGTGTGTGTGTGTGTGTGTGTGTGTGTGTGTGTGTGTGTGTGTGTGTGTGTGTGTGTGTGTGTGTGTGTGTGTGTGTGTGTGTGTCTTAGTACAGATTGTTCAGATGTTTTAATGTGATTCACCAGCGATGATTAAAACCTGGTAGATTTCCTTCGGCCCAGTATATTTCCAGACACAGTTTGACCAAGTTCAAAACATATTACTCTTCCTAAATTCCTCCCGTGTTTGGACAAAAGGCCTTGAACATTACCACGTAAGTGTTTATACACACACACACACACACACACACACACACACACACACACACACACACACACGTTTGTACAGCTATACTTGTGAGGACACTCATTGACATAATGCATTCCCTAGCCATCCAGACTAAATGCCTAACCCCAACCCTTACACTAACCCTAACATAAACCTATTTCACACCTGAACCTTAAAACCTAGTGTTAACCCTCAAACAGCCCTTTAAAGGCCTGTCCTTAAAACCTAGTGTTAACCCTCAAACAGCCCTTTAAAGGCCTGTCCTTAAAACCTAGTGTTAACCCTCAAACAGCCCTTTAAAGGCCTGTCCTTAAAACCTAGTGTTAACCCTCAAACAGCTCATTTTAAAGGCCTGTCTCAAAGTGAGAACTGGACAAGATGTCCTCACTCTTAAGGTCAAAACTCAAACTAGTTCTCAGAAAAATAGTTGTACAGGTACACACACACACACACACACACACACACACACACACACACACACACACACACAATGTCATCGCGTAGCTTCCTCACATATCTTCCCTCAAGGCAGGAACAAGGGACTGATTCGCATTGGGACATCCCAGTAAATCATAAGAACACCTCAGGCCACGTGTGTGTGTCTCTCTCTCTCTCTCTCTCTCTCTCTCTCTCTCTCTCTCTCTTCTCTCTGTTTGTGTGTGTGTCTGTCTCTCTCTCTCTCTCTCTCTCTCTCTCTCTCTCTCTCTCTCTCTCTCTGTCTATGTGTGTGTTTGCGCCTATGACAAGTTTCCACAAGTGTTTCTGACTGAAATTAAAAGCTCATGCAACAGCTTATTTAAAGAGGGGAACACTTAAGAACAGAGCAGGACAGAGAGAGGTTAGCAGTTGGCTTTTATTTTACGAACGGGTAATAATTTGACGGGGCAGTTTTGAGCAGTGTGGACCCCCCCTACCATCCCACCCCATAGCAAAAGGTAAGTGTTGGTGTAAGTTATGGATGTATAATTTAACTGCCTCATTTTGGGTTCAAAGGTTTATGGGGGGTTTATGGGGAGAGTGTAAAACCTGAACATTACTGGGGATGTTTCTAGTTTCTACCATTTTAAAATGTAACCTGACAGGAGTGTACTCTTTTTTTTTTTCCAACATCTTTTTATTTGGGATGGGTATTGATAAATACAATTATCACATATTTTTTCCAGGGTTAATTTCTCTAACGGTAAAAAAGTGGACATTTGTTCCAAAAACAACTTAAAGGTTGGCGGAGACTCATTTTTCCAAAAAAATTCAATACATTTCTTTGCATAATATGTTATAAGTATCAGTATTCTGGATTTTTTTCTATCTAAGTGAAAGTCTAGGGACTCATTTAATAAATAAAAACCATGATTTCAAAGTTCAAGTTCAAGGTTTTATTTATCACATGATTGCAAAAATAACATTTTACATACAGTGAAATTAAAAAGGGTTATTATCACTCTGTCGTTCGTTGTGCAAATTACTGTAACCTGTCTAAATAATAGGTAATAGTAATTTAAAAACATCCCTTATATGTTATGCTATAAAACATTTTTTTAAATGTTATATAAATATAAAAGTGCCACCGTAGTATTTCTGTAGGACACTGCTTCCTTGCATTTACTGTATTTTTCACTTAATTTGGAAATTGTTTCTGTGATTCTGGAGCACCCTGGGAAACAAAATCTATCTTATATTATCATTTTCTTTTATGACAGTTTTAATTTGTATTTGTGTGGTGTGTGTGTGTGTGTGTGTGTGTGTGTGTGTGTGTGTGTGTGGTGGTGTGTGCTGTGTGTGTGTGTGTGTGTGTGTGTGTGTGTGTGGTGTGTGTGTGTGTGTGTGTGTGTGTGTGTGTGGTGTGTGTTGTACATATATTTAATGTATTAATTCAAACCCCCTCATGCATGAATTACAAAAAACTTGTTCCGAAATACAATTAATATTATTTCAAAACTATAAAGCTATAGTGCGTAACTTTTTCATATTTAAAAAAAAAAAGTCTGTTACATTCAAGCCATTGCCTAAACAAGTTGATACGAAGTTGATTAAGCCTATTATCAGCTCCTTACAAAACTCTCTCTGTATTTCTCAGTATGGCAGCGTTTACAAACTGGTGTTGTAATTGTTAAAATAGCTGAACAAGTAGTAACCACTGTGCATGAAAAGTCTTAACTATCACTCAAAGAATTGATTTCAAAATACTGATGTTGGTTTATAAAGCACTAAATGGTTTAGGGCCAAAATACATTACTGATCTGCTGATACGTTATGAACCGTCCAGAGCCCTTAGGTCGTCTGGGACAGGTCTACTTACAGTCCCTAGAGTTAGGACTAAACAAGGAGAAGCAGCTTTTAGTTATTATGCACCAAAAATTTGGAACAAACTCCCAGAAAACTTGGGGTCTGCTGCAACTCTCAGTTCTTTTAAATCGAGTCTGAAGACTTTTTTGTTTCCATTTTAACCTGCAATTTTTATTTAATTTGCTTCTTTTATTCGCTTTTAAATGTTTTATAATGTGTTTTATGTATTCTAATCTTGCCCCTGTAAAGCACTTTGAGTGGCCTTGTGTCTGAATTGTGCTATAGAAATAAACTTGCCTTGCCTTGCCTTAATTCAACAGAAAGCATAAAGCTGTCGGGCTGAAATCTGCCCGGAGACAAATATATGAACAGATCCTGTGAACTCGTAAAGATGCAGAAGATATAACTACGTGTAGAGTGTGTTAAACTATCACTCATTGCTCTTAACAGTGAGCCCTTTGTCTATAGTAAGTCCTTTAGGTGAATTGATTTAAACTTATTAAAGGTGAAGTAAGCGGTTTATTTATGTTAATATAAGTGTTAAATTGCTCTTTATTCATACAGTGATCATTTACATAGTGTGCGCGTTTCATAAAGCCAATCTCTCAGTCAGCTGCTCTGCATTTAATCGTCAAATAAACTTGTTGGAGGATCCTGAAATTTTTTAACTCTTTTTACTTTTAAATTAATTTAAGATTTATTTTCAGTATGACTTTTTTATTTTTTTTATTTTAACCAATTCTCTAAAACCTATTTATTAATTTGGGCAATGTGCTTTTATTGGTATTTAGTATTATTTTTGTACTTTTATGTCATCCATTTAATTATTCATTTTCTTTTTGTGTTGCCATGATTTCTTGATTTGATTTAAACTAGTGTAACCAACCAATCGACCAGGACAGATGGTTGATGGTTGAACTTATCTGCTTTTAAAGGAGCTTCGAGGAACTTTTCAATATTTCTGAAACAGTCTCATTTTTCCTCTGATGATCATAAATGACATGTCACAGCAAACGAGACCAACAGTGCAAAGAATGCTATTTTTATATCATTTTCCTCAAAGCCTTTGTCATGGGTATACGCTCACCCAGGAACAACAGCTGGCGTGGTAAAAACACTACCGCTTCTGTCCAAAGGGGGGCGCTAGAATTAACACAAACTAAAAGTTACTCAGAGCACCTTTTTAAATATGCTCCAAAGTACAGACAACAAAGTATTTCCCAGAGAGGGGGGAGCGGAGAGGGAGAGAGAGAGAGAGAGAGGGGGGAGAGAGAGAGAGAGAGAGAGAGAGAGAGAGAGAGAGAGAGAGAGAGAGAGAGAGAGAGAGAGAGAGAGAGAGGGAGGGGGGGGAGAGAGAGACATTGTGTATCTGAACAGGAGCGTCTTGGCAAGATAACGGATATGAACTTGGTTTAATAAAAACATGAAGATAAATCGCTCTGTCAGAGGCAGACAGGACAGGAAACTATAATTAGAATCAAATGTCTCCGTAGAGTCTGGTTTCAGTTTGCTCTTTGTGTTCTGAACTGAACCTGAAGTGTTGTGTGTGTGTGTGTGTGTGTGTGTGTGTGTGTGTGTGTGTGCGTGGGTTTGTCTTACTGTGTGTGTGTGGGTTTGTCTTACTGTGTGTGTGTGTGTGTGTGTGTGTCTCTCTGTCAGTTTGTCTTACTGTGTTTGTGTGTGTGTGTGTGTGTGTGTGTGTGTGTGTGTGTCGGTGTGTGTTTGTGTGTGGGTTTGTCTTACTGTGTGTGTGTGTGTGTGTCTCTCTGTCAGTTTGTCTTACTGTGTGTGTGTGTGTGTGTGTGTGTGTGTGTCGGTTTGTCTTACTATGTGTGTGTGTGTGTGTGGGTTTTTCTTACTGTGTGTGTGTGTGGGTTTGTCTTACTGTATGTGTGTGTCTCTCTGTCAGTTTGTCTTACTGTGTTTGTGTGTGTGTGTGTGTCGGTGTGTGTTTGTGTCAGTTTGTCTAACTGTGTGTGTGTGTGTGTGTGTGTGTGTGTGTGTGTCTCTGTCAGTTTGTCTTACTGTGTGTGTGTGTGTGTGTCAAACTAAAGGCATTTCAGCCTGATAGCTTCTGTTATTTAGTCACCACAGTGATTGCGTAGAATGTTTACTTTTGAAAAAAATCATTCATAATCATCCATACAACTCATGTTCATAGTAAAATAAAATAAATACTACTGCTTGCTTGGGCCTTTACGGTTCTAACCTGCAACTTAATTTAATATTTATTTAGGGACATTTTGTGTTTCGAATTCAGCCAGGTTTAAATTAAACCAAATTATATTCATTCTACTGGCTGTAATGATGTCATAGTGCATCATTTCAAATTGCATTTCGTAAAATAACATCTAACATTGACAGTCATTTTGGAGCCAGCTGGATTTGAAAAGAGACCTCACCAACTTTGATTGTTTGAACCAGGTAAGCTGTAGAGCAGGTGTTAGTCTACAAACTCTAGTAGTATATATTTTGTTGAGATAAATTCTGAACACAATCAAAATAGTACTAAAATTAAAATAAACAATGAGGATGCCACTAGTTTTGGAGGTATTTGGTAATAAAACAAACAATTGGACACATTTCAATGTTGACCTGGTGTTGTATACAGGAGTAAAAGAAAAACAAAAATCACAAATGTATTATTTTCGAAGTGGGACAACACTTTTGACTTTGCACTTAATTTCATTTACTGGCAAACCAACTGGATGGATGATAATACTTTTTCTCCCTTGCAGTATAATAAATCTTGTTTCATCTTGTTTAAAATGAAATTTCTGTTTGACTGATGACACTGTTTTAGTCACAAAAATAACTAACTATAACTCACAGCCTAGGCTCTGTAAACTGGTATGTTTTTTTTTTTTTTTTAACCTTTATTTATACAGGTAAATCCCACTGAGACCGAAGACTCTTTTGCAAGGGAGACCTGTTTTCCTTTCCCACGTTACCTTTCACACACACATTCATACACCGATAGCAGGCTAACTATCGACATTCACACGAGGCAAGGTGGGTGAAGTGTCTTGCCCAAGGACACAACAACCATGACACAGGTGGCAGGGCAGGGATCGAACCTCCAACCCTTTGATCATCAGCCGACCCGCTCTATGTAACCTTCTAACTTTTGTCTCTGTCTCCTTTTCACAGATCACAGTGCACATCTTCAAAATGATCTTAATCACTCCACCCAACCACAGACAGCCTTTCCTCCCATTCTTCATCACCACATCTGCCCTGCTGCTGCTGCTGCTGCTATTATCCTCCGTCCGGGCCTTACCTCGCACGGACCCCCCTCTCCAGCCCAACACCCCCTTTCTCTTCATGTGGAACGCCCCCACCGAACTCTGCGACATTCGTTTCGGCATCCCTCTGGACCTGTCCCACTTCCAATACATCAGTAGCACTTTGAAGACAGCCACGGACCAGCCCATATCCATATTCTACACCGACCGTTTTGGCATTTTCCCCTACGTGGACGAAGACACCGGGGAATCGTTCGACGAGGGCTTGCCGCAATTAGTCGACTTGGATGACCACCACGACCAAGCGAAAGAGGATATATGTCACTACATCCCCACTGCTAACAAACCGGGCCTGGCTATATTAGATTTCGAAGAATGGCGTCCGCAATGGGTTCGAAACTGGGGCAGCAAGGACATCTACCGACAATTCTCCATCGAAACCGTCAAGAAGAAGAACGCCTCCTTGTCCGACGAAGCCGCGGAAGACCGTGCGAAGTTTGTGTTCGAACGCGCCGCCAAGAAATATTTCCTGAGATCTCTGCGCTTAGGGAAATTCCTCAGACCAAGCAGGCTGTGGGGGTATTACTTGTACCCCGATTGTTTCAACTACGATTACAACCAAGACATGGCGGGCTACACGGGGGAGTGTCCCGCGCTTGAGCTGAAAAGGAACGATGTATTGATTTGGCTGTGGAAAGAGTCGACTGCGATTTATCCGTCTATCTACCTGGAGTTGGTGCTAAGGGATTCGCGGCAGGCCAGGCTGTATGTGAGGCATCGGATCAGGGAGGCTGTGAGGGTGTCGACGTTACCGGATAGTAACCACTCCATACCGGTTTACGCTTATATACGCCCGGTGTATAAAGACAGCGTGGATGACTATATGTCGGAGGTAAGTTACTTGTTGATAGAGTTAAACCTGCAGTGTGTAGAATTTTGGGTTTTATTTCCTAGCAGATTTTTTAGAAAATAATTATACTATCCATAAGTACATTTAATTTAGTGCATAATAGCTGAAAAACATTTTTTGAATAATTTTTTTCCCCTTAGAAAGGGTCTCATATATGTCCATATTTCTGCATATTTTGGACCAAGGCCTAGTGCCACCATCTTGAAAGTGTCCTAGTTGGAATGTCATCAGGTGCATTGTTTAAAATTTAGAATTGTTCTTGTCCTTGAAGGCCACTGTAGCTTCTGTTATTATTCAAAAGGGTTGGGGTTACCCAGGGAGCGTTTCATTCTAGAACTTACTTGATGATGTCATATTACACACTGCACCTTTAAAAGTGTAGTCAGCGATATTATAAGATAAATTTACCCTTTAAAACAAAATAATAATCATGTATTTTTTTAAATGTATATTTTATTATATATTTTGTTTTCATTGTGTTGTAATACAAAAAGAAAATACAAACAGATTGTGAGAAAAAAAGGTGGAGTCAGTGATTCTGGAGAACGCTTGTTAGATATACTTTGTCAAAGTCATTGAATATAGATCTCCTCCCGTCTTCTCTGTCTGTCTGTCTGTCTGTCTGTCTGTCTGTCTGTCTGTCTGTCTGTCTGTCTGTCTGTCTGTCTGTCTGTCTGTCTGTCTGTCTGTCTGTCTGTCTGTCTGTCTGTCTGTTGTCCAGTTTGATCTGGTGAACACCATCGGAGAAGCTGCTGCTCTGGGAGCTGCTGGCGTGGTGTCGTGGGGAGACATGAACGTCACGGACACAGAGGTAGAGAGATTTGAATTTATATTTTGGTTTGTTTTTTTGGTTTGCCATTTCCTTTTGATTTCCGCTGTCTTGGGTTGGATGTGTGTCTTTAACAACGTGTGTGTGTTGGGGGCGCCTTTAGCGCAGTTGGTAAGGCGTCCCCCTCCCGGGCCCAGCAGCAGACCCGGGTTCGATTCCCACCCGCGGTCATTCTCTGCATGTCACTCCCCTCTCTGCCCCATTTCAACTCTGTCTCTCTGCACTATCAAATAAAGCATAAAAAAAAATGGCCAAAAAATATCTTAAAAAAAAATAAAAAAAACAACGTGTGTGAGTCTTTAACAATGTGTGTGTGTGTGTGTGTGTGTGTCTTTAACAACATGTGTGAGTGTGTGTGTCTTTAACTGTGTGTGTGTGTGTCTTTAACAACCTGTGTGTGTGTGTGTGGGTGTGTGTGTGTGTCTTTAACTGTGTGTCTCTGTCTGTGTGTGTGTGTGCCTGTGTGTGTGTCTTTAACAATGTGTGTGTGTGTGTGTGTGTGTGTATGTGTGTGTGTGTGTGTGTGTGTGTGTGTGTGTGTGTGTGTGTGTGTGTGTGTGTGCAGGACTCCTGTTTAGACGCCAGACTGCACCTGGAGCGCGTGATGAACCCGTACATACTGAACGTCTCCACGGCGACGCAGCTGTGTGCCGTCGCTCTGTGTCAGGGCCGAGGACGATGTGTGAGGAAGAGATGGGACCAAGATGTCTACCTGCATCTAGACCCCAGGAGGTAACGCATGGGGTTTGATTTGTTTAGTTTAATTTTATTTTATTATTTTATTTTATTTTATCTAGACCCACGCAGGTAACGCATAGGATTTGTTTTGTTCTGATTTTTTAATTTTATTTATTTATGCTATAGGGACACGTATAGGTTTTGACCAATGGAGGTAAAGCAACTTTTTATTTTATTTTGTTTTGTTTTGTTTTGTTTTGTTTTATTTCATTTATTGTGTCTAGATCTATACCAACGGAGGTAACTTATGATAGGGACAGGTATATCTAGACCCCAGGAGGTAACGCATAGGGTTTTTAATAATTATGTATTATATGTGTTTAAATGTATCTACCTACATCTAGAGGTAATTTTTTTCTTTGACTTCATTTTTTAAATGTGTCTACCAACATGTAGACCCAAGGAGGTAACACATCTTTTTT
The DNA here is from genome assembly GCA_026122265.1 of Ammodytes dubius. NCBI lineage: Eukaryota > Metazoa > Chordata > Actinopteri > Uranoscopiformes > Ammodytidae > Ammodytes > Ammodytes dubius. The sequence continues at coordinate 2,818,892 of CM047513.1, read as the reverse complement.
ATATATGTATTTTTTAAATTATTACCGTAGTTTTTCCTTGGTCCCTATGGATATTTTATCTTTTTTTTATATAAGTATTGCTTTTAAAATTATTGTAATTATTATTGCTATAATCAATTCCTGTATATTTTATACATATTAGATGCAAAGTTATTACACAAAACATGTAAAGCCTTATGGTGGAAGCAAAAATCCATAGCCTATAAATTGATTTTGTTTTTCAGATACCGTATCCAGCGTCAGCGTCGCGGCGGCCCGTGTAGCGGTTATCGGCGGTTTATCTCAGGATGACATCAGCTGGTTCGACCGGAGCTTTGACTGTGTGTGTTTCAGTGAAGAGCCGTGTAGATCAGTCCTAGACCTGAACACAGTGCAGCAGTACCCTGTGCTACGCCCGCGAGACACAGGGGCACTAGGACCCAGGCCCGCCATAATACTGCTCTACTTTACTCTACTGGTTCTAACTTTATTTTGAGTTTTCTTTCCCTTTATCCATTTTTTTTTCTTATGTATAGTCAAACAGACACATACACACATTCAGCTAATTTTTTTTATTATTTTTTTTTATTATTTTTTTTACAGTCAAACAGACACATACTCACTCTTCACTAATTATTTCCTTTTTTTTCAACTTTTTATTTTATTTTTATTATTTATTTTAATTTTTTGGTACAGTGAAACTAAGACACATAGCCTACACACACTCCACAAATTATTTACTTTTATTTTTTATTTAAATTTTTTTTATTATTATTTTTACAGTCAAACAAAGACATAGACCTACACACACACACACACCGGAGCTTTGACTGTGTGTGTTTCAGTGAAGAGCCGTGTAGATCTGTCCTAGACCTGAACACAGTGCAGCAGTACCCTGTTATTCACCTGCGAGACACAGGGGCACTAGGACCCAGGCCCGCCATAGTACTGCTCTACTTTACTCTGCTGTTAATAACTTTATTTTGAGTTTTCTTTTCCCTTTTTTGTTGTTGTTGTGTACAGTCAAACAGACACATACACACATTCAGCTAATACTTTTTATTTTTATTTTTTAATTTTTATATATTTTTTTACAGTCAGACACATACACTCACTCTCCACTAATTATTTAATTTTTATTATTTATTTTAATTTTTTGGTACAGTGAAACTAAGACACATACACACAGTCCACTAATTATTTACTTTTTTTTTAATTCTATTTACATTTTTTTATTATTATTTTTAAGTCAAACAAAGACACATAGACCTACACACACCGGAGCTTTGACTGTGTGTGTTTCAGTGAGGCGCCGTGCAGATCTGTCCTAGACCTGAACACAGTGCAGCAGTACCCTGTTATTCACCCGCGAGACACAGGGGCACTAGGACCCAGGCCCGCCATAATACTGCTCTACTTTACTCTACTGGTTATAACTTTATTTTGAGTTTTCTTTTCCCTTTTTTTTTTTTTTTTTTTTTTTTACAGTCAAACGGACACACACATTCAGCTAATAATTTTTTTTTAACTTTTATATATATTTTTTTACAGTCAAAAAGACATATACACACACTCTCCACTAATTATTTCCTTTTTTTTGTTACTTTATTTTAATTTATTTATTTTAATTTTTTGGTACAGTGAAACTAAGACACATACACACACTCCACAAATTACTTTTTTTATTTTTTATTTATTTTTTTGGTACAGTCAAACAAAGACACATAGACCTACACACACACACCGGAGCTTTGACTGTGTGTGTTTCAGTGAGGAGCCGTGTAGATCGGTCCTAGACCTGAACACAGTGCAGCAGTACCCTGTTATTCACCCGCGGGACACAGGGGCACTAGGACCCAGGCCCGCCATAATACTGCTCTACTTTACTCTACTGTTTACAACTTTATTTTGAGTTTTCTTTTCCCTTTTTTTTTCTTTTTTTTTGGTACAGTCAAACAGACACATACACACTTTCAGCTAATATATTTTTTTTATTTTTTATTATTTTTTATACAGTCAAACAGACACATACACTCACCCTCCACAAATTATTTCCTTTTTTTTCCCCTTTTTTTTTTTTTTTTTTATTTTTATTTTTTTGGTACAGTGAAACTAAGACACACACTCCACAAATTATTTACTTTTTTTTTTATTTAAATTTTTTATTTATTTTTGGTACAGTCAAACAAAGACACATAGACCTACACACACACACACACCGGAGCTCAGGGGCACTAGGACCCAGGCCCGCCTTAATACTGCTCTACTTCACTCTACTGGTTATAACTTTATTTTTGTTTTATTTTATTATTTTTTTTACAGTCAAAAAAAAATCTGAGAAATTTCAGTGAGTCACGATTTCAAGTGTTTGATCCGCTACCTGTCTGTACTGTGTCCGCTGAAAATCTGGTGTCAATACACACTACAGCCTAGGCTCCGTAAACTGTTTCTCAGCGCACGTGCAGATCATGAGGAGATATTCACTGATTTTGACACAAAGTGATTTTGACAACAAGCGTTCTGCAGAATCACTGACTACACCTTCAATCTAATTCAGGACAAAGTTTAAGGACAATACCACTGTTGTAATGTGACTTTATTTGAACAGGGAAAATGTACAGAAAAATAGATTTAACATTTACCTTAAAGGTGCAGTGTGTAATATGACATCATCAAGAAAGATCTACAAAGTTCTAGAATGCAACCCCAACCCTTTCGAATAATAACAGAAGCTACAGTGGCCTTCAAGGACAAGAACAATTCTAAATTTTAAACAATGCACCTGATGACATTCCAACTATGACACTTTCAAGATGGTGGCACTAGGCCTTGGTCCAAGGTATGCAGAAATATGGACATATATGAGACCCTTTCTGAGGGGGAAAAAAAAGAATTCAAAACATTTTTTTCAGCTATTATGCACTAAATTAAATGTACTTATGGATATTATAATTATTTTCTACAAAATCTGCTAGGAAATAAAACCCAAAATTCTACACACTGCAGGTTTAAGGCACGGAGAGATGTTTTGTAGCCTTTACCAGGTTTTAGGCAAATATCTATTTTCCACCTGTTAAGCCAACTGTTTGTATTTTCTAAATGTCTTGTTTGTAAATGTTTTTACCTGTTTCTATTAAAAGATATTTATAATTATATTTTAACTTGGCGAAATCTCAGTCTCATTCATTTTCCTTTGTGTGTGAGCATAAATATGTGAGCATAATATAAACTGAGGTTGCGTTCCGAATCGCATACTTTCTACTATATAGTATGTAGAAAAAAGATTTAGGATGTCCTGATTCTTGTGGCCAGATTTAGGATGGTTAGAAGTACCCGGATGTCCTACTTCATGCGGCCAAGATTGTTAGGTTGCGTTCCGAATCGCATACTTTCTACTATATAGTATATAGAAAAAAGATTTAGGATGTCCCGATTCTTGTGGCCAGATTTAGGATGGTTAGAATACCCGGATGGTCTACTTCATGCGGCCAAGATTGTTAGTGTTGAAAAGTGCATCCTATTTGGGCGATTCTGACCCACAATCCAGTGCGCACGTGAAGTGACGTAACATCGACGAAGCCTATAGGTCCATGTTATGAAAACAAACGGGGATGCGACGGATATAAAAGCAAGAGGCAAGATCAAGGCGCAATGTTATGATGAAATAAGAGAGAAAAGTATGTCCCAATAGTATGTCTACTGCATCCTAACTAGATTATTTTTATCGTCGGATGTAGTATGTAGAATAGAAAAAAGAAAGAGTATGCGATTCGGAACGCAACCTTAGTGTTGAAAACTGCATCCTATTTGGGCAATTCTGACCCACAATCCAGTGCGCACGTGAAGTGACGTCACATCGACGAAGCCTCCATATGAAAACAAACGTGGATGAGACGGATATTAAAGCAAGAGGCAAGATCAAGGCGCAATGTTATGATGAAATAAGAGAGTAAAGTATGTCCCAATAGTATGCCTACTGCATCCTAACTAGATTATTTTTATCATCGGATGTAGTATGTAGAATAGAAAAAAGAAAGAGTATGCGATTCGGAACGCAACCCATGACTCCTGTGTTCCCTGCTCTCCTGATACATGCAAAGTCATGTTGAAAAAGTATTCCATTGTTTTCTGAACGAGTAGTAGCCCTGTTTGTGGACGTCTATCCATCGAAACTATGACGCAGGTCCTTAGCAACGGTCATTATACCCTTGACAGCGGTCTGTCTTGCTGGAAATAACAGACCAGTAGAATGCTGTGATTTACATAGGATTCTCAAAGTGCCATGTAATAAGTGATATAATATATCACTGCATAATATAAACTGAAATAAGGTTTACATAGTGTAATAATTAATGGTGCAGTGACACACACACACACACACACACACACACACACACACACACACACACACACACACACACACACACACACACACACACACACACACACACACACACACACACACACACACACACACACACACACAGCAGCCTCTTCAGTTTCAGAAATTGTGCTCAGTGACGACATCATAAGTGACATCACACTCATCAGCCAATCCCTGTCTTCCTTTGGCACAGAGTTCCATCTCCTTGGAAACGGACGGTTTGTTTGCTGTGAATGGACGGAGTTAGAAAAGCAAAAATAGAGTTAGAGATTTGAACATTTCTTTGAGGCCGTATTCTATTCTACCAAAAACCTTGCT
>CM047513.1:2794211-2804211 GCA_026122265.1 Ammodytes dubius | reverse complement strand
CTGTCTGTACTGTCCATTTTTACACAACGAAGGCCGGAGCCGATATGGTACGCGCTTTATCCACTACGCCACCGGAGCGCCCCGATATTCACTGATTTTGACAGAGAAAGTAATTTTGACAACAAGCGTTCTCCAGAATCACTGACTCCACCTTTAAGGCATCTGTAATTTTCTTAATACCTTTAGCACCAGTAACACGGAACCACATTTGTTCATGAACACAATTTCATCTACATTGTTAGACTATAAGTCTTGAGTGCAGATTCAGTGAAATACGCTCGTGAGTTCATTAAAAATAACTAAACAGACACAATATAAATGCTTTGAAATAATAAAAAACTGTGTTCTTTCATATAATAATCTCTGTAAACAGTGAATGGACGAACATGAATTGCTTCAGTTTGTCCGTGAGCGAAAACACACACAAATGTCTTTAACAGTCTTCGGGGGTTTTTAAAAAATATCTCAGGAATGTACAGCCTGATGTGTCTAAGCGTACACAAGTCCCTCAAATTCCTGATCTCGTCAAAATTATCGATATCAACCACAAACTAACATAACAGCCTCTTTCTGTTGACATAACAAGAGCTTCACATTCATTTCTCTCCCGTATATCAGTCTGGCATTTCTCCAATTTTTATGGGGAGGAGCCGGTCGAAAAATTACCTGGCCAATTCTGAACTTAATGTGTGTCCCTTATATGGGAAGGCAGCTTCTGATTGGTTCATGTAGCCGTCAATCTAGCCTCCAGTCAGACCGGACCCTCCCCCACTTTCTGTCTGTTAGTGGAAGGCAGCCCCTGATTGGTTCATGTAGTCATCAATCTAGCCTCCAGTCAGACCGGACCCTCCCCACTTTCTGTCTGTTAGTGGAAGGCAGCTTCTGATTGGTTCATGTAGCCGTCAATCTAGCCTACAGTCAGACCAGACCCTCCCCACTTTCTGTCTGTTAGTGGAAGGCAGCACCTGATTGGTTCATGTAGCCGTTGATGTCAACATGGATTGACCAACATTATTGCGAAATCAGGCTTTGTCTAGCCTGGCTCCGCCCCCCTACCTACTTCCGCTCAATTTTCATTTCCCTTCAGTAGTCAGTCTGGGTCTGCGATATATTCACTGGGTTTTCTCCAGCAGATTTTTCGGCTGTCCAATCAGCGAACAGAGGGAGTGGCTGAGAACAATGACGTTGAGGTCGTGCGCCAGTTTCAGTTGTAGTCAGAAGCCGGTTGTAGTTATCAATCTAGCCTCCAGTCAGACTGGACCCTCCCCACTTTCCGTCCGTTATAGTCAGGTTGCTTGGGGAAAGTATCGTTACCAGGCAGGTATAAGCACCACATTTTTGCATGAGTCTTCCTTAGGACCTACTGAAGGATTTAAGACTATTGAAGCCCACCGCAAAATGTTCTTGATTTTCCTTCGAATGGTAAATGGACTCCACTTATAAAGCTCTTTTCCCTGGTTTTTCACAGACTCAAAGCGCTTTACATTGTTTTGTACACATTCTCCCAATCACACACACATTCATTGACCGATAGCAGCAGCAGCTACCACGCAGGGTGCAAGCTAACTATCAGGAGAATATTTAGGGTTCAGTGTCTCTTTGCCCAGGGACACTTAGACATGTGGTGGGAGACGGGGATCGAACCACCGACCCTGTAAATCAGTGGATGACCACCCTACACACTTCACCACAGCCGTCCCATGTAGAGGCCTAAAAATTCCAGTGGCCTCCTAGGCTAAAAAGAAACAGTTTTTTAACTAACTTTAGGTCGTAAAGGAATTCTTCACCCATACAGTACCAACGTTCTATCATTATAACATCGCTAATATAATAAAATGAATGAGGTTTTTCTTCCCTCAGTCTTTTCCTCAGTCTTCCCTTGGCCCAGCTGTCCTGTTAATCCTAACCCTACATTTTCCCACGGGTGACATCACCCATGGTAAAAATGTAGGGTTAGACAGTGAGACCATAAAAACACTCTTTCTGCCTTTTCTCAGGCTAGGATGAACCGATTTCTAAAATTTTTGCACATTTATACTACATATGATCTCAGAGTTCAATACACCTTCATATTTCCACCGGCGAAGTTTTAAAAAATCCTTAATCCCCTGTCCAATCAGCAATGAGTGCCCACAGCTGCGTAGGCTCTGGACGTAGACGCTTCTCTGTGCATCGTGCTAAACGGTGACAGCTCCAGTTCCGTTGTGTTCAACTCGATAATGTCCGTTGCTTCTCCTCCGGTTGCCGTAGTTGCGTTGCCGTTAGCGTTGCTCGGAGTTCCACATTCCACACAGCAACAACAGCAACAGTCCAGGAAGGCTTTAGTGAACGGCACGCACAGGAAAAACAGCATCACAGGCGTCACCGCGGATTTACAAAAAAGCAGCAACTGACTGACCAGATGTAGGATTTCTAGGGTTTTCCTGGGAACGCTCGCCGCCATATACGACTCGATAATGTTGCATATATTCTCCGGAATCGTGCAAAATCCATAAAGTATCGCCAAGGCTACCACAGCGCAGTTCATCTGGCTTTCCAGTTGGATCTGCTTCTTGCTGCCGCGCACGCTAGCCCGCTCGGCGTGGCGGATTTTGCGCGCGGTGATCAGCGAGCTACATATCGTGAACAGCGTAGGCAGGCAGAAATAGCAGCCGAAGTACCACCATAGCCTAGCGCCGTCGTAGGTTAGCCCCAGGACGTATAAGGTGTCGGGTAGGTCCGTGGATATGCGAACAACGCAGCGTTCGCAGGGGGTAACGTCTGGCGATTCGCTGTCTTCGATAACCAGCTGTCGGATGAGGAGTTCGGGCAGCGCTAGGATTAAAGCACCGACCCAGATGACGGCTAGCTTAGCGGCGGTGCTAGCCCAGTTCTCGATCATCTGGTAGTGGATCTGGACGTTGGTCGCGGCGCGGAAACGGTCGATGCACAAAGCGCAGAGAGTGAAGGTCGTCACACCGAGGGAGGAGACCTAGAAGAGAGAGAGAGGGAGATTTAGAAGAAAAAAAAATTGTTTTATTTTTAGTTATATAACATGAACATTAAAATAAATAGGGGGGAGAGAGAGAGAGAGGGAGGGGAGGTAGAGGGAGAGAGGGGGAGAGGGAGAGGGAGAGAGGGGGGAGGAGGAAGAGAGAGAGAGAGGGAGAGATAGAGGAGGAAAGATTTTACAAAAACACTTTATTTACGTTATTCAACAGAAAATACAATACATTTGTACACATAGTCTGTTTAGATGGAGAGGGAGAGAGGGAGGAGAGAGAGAGATTTTACAAAAATACATTATTTACATATTTGTTATCTTACATTAACATTAAAAATAAAGTGCAATTTGTGCGTATCTCAAAGCGAGAGAGAGACAGAGATAGAGAGGGGGGTAGAGAGAGGGGGAGGGAGAGGGGGAGAGGGAGAGGGAGAGGGAGAGGGAGAGGGAGAGGGAGAGGGAGAGAGGGGGAGGGGTAGGGAGAGAGGGGGAGAGGGAGGGAGGGGGGGAGGGAGGGAGAGAGAGGGGGGAGGGAGAGAGAGATTTGTTATCTTACATGGACATTTAAAATAAAATGCAATTTGTGCGTGTATCTTCATTTAAAAATAAATTATCTTTTAAAAACATGTGCAAACAGCAAGGGGTAGAGAGAGAGGGAGAGGGAGATGGAGAGGGAGAGGGAGAGAGAGGGAGAGGTAGAGAGAGAGGGAGAGAGGGAGAGAGAGAGAGAGGGAGAGGTAGAGAGGTTATAGAACATTTTGTAACGTTCAACAATGTAGAAATTAAATAGTTAGGGAAACTCACATTTTCAAGACTAATTTCTAAAGCTAACCCTTTAGGGTGTTTAGTATTTTGTGGCAGCACGCTTGTCAGCTCCGTTGGGGCACAAAACACCATCAAGCAGGTTTTAGCCTTTCCTGAACGTCCGTATGAACAGATATAAATATCAGACATGTTTCACATCACAGCAGACATAAGTATATCTGCAGTAAAGAGAACAGAGTCCAACTAAAGTAAATGCGAAAGTCTGGCCGGGGATCTTTTTTTCTTTCTAAAAACTGAACTGTGTCTGTAGCAATGAAACAGGAAACTTGTCCAGTACTGAAAGTCTGGTGTTAATAACAGCCTAGGCTCTGTAAACATGACACGTAGACACATGGTATGTAAACAAACGAGGCCCAAATTAGCTGAGGAGATATTCACTGATTCTAACAAAAAGTGATTTTGACAACAAGCGTTCTCCAGAATCACTGACTTCACCTTTAAGGAGGAGAACTAAGTGCAACATACTTTCTACAAACTAAAGTGACTGTAGAAATGAAACTGGCCCTGAAAGTCTGCAGCTAAAGTCTGTCCAAATCTCTTTTGTACTTCTTATTTTCACTAGTTAGTTCTTGATTTTAAACCATTGTTTAGTTTATTCTAGACAGTTATTTCAGTAAAGAAAAGAACTTTGAAAAAAAATAGTTTCTAAAATATTTACATAATATATATTTCTAACAGAGCTGAGTCTTGTCCCTAAAGTGAACTCAGTGCAGAACAGACAACCCAGCGACATCATTTGTTTTCTTACATAAGAAGTTGGACACTGAGTTCATACACACACACACACTCAGGCGTCACACACACACACACACACACACACACACACACACACACACACACACACACACACACAACACACACACACACACACACACACACACACACACACACACAGACACACAGCATCAAAACACACACACACACACACACCACACACACACACACACACACACACACACACACACCACCACACACACACACACACAACAACACACACACAGACACTCAGCGTCACCACACATCACACACACACACACACACACTCTGCGTCACCATTCACACACCATGTCTGTTGTTTCTCAGCAGCTGTAAACACTTCACACTGTATGAAGGACAACAGACAGGCAGACCAGTGTGTGTGTGTGTGTGTGTGTGTGTGTGTGTGTGTGTGTGTGTGTGTGTGTGTGTGTGTGTGTGTGTGTGTGTGTCTGTGTGTGTGTCTGTGTGTGTGTGTGTGTGTGTGTGTGTGTGTGTGTGTCTGTGTTTCTAACTGAAGTCACTTTCACGCACCAGTTGACTGGGGACAGCTTGTGCATATGGTGGAAAACACTGTGTCCCATGCATGTACTAGATAGATAGATAGATAGATAGATAATAGATAGATAGATAGATAGATAGATAGATAGATAGATAGATAGATAGATAGATAGATAGATAGATAGATAGATAGATAGATAGATAGATAGATAGATAGATAGATAGATAGATAGATAGATAGATAGATAGATAGATGAATGAATGGATGGATAAGCAGATGACCTTTCACCTGCATTAGCATTATGTGGGCTTGTGGGAATGGTGGTGGTGTGTGTGTGTGTGTGTGTGTGTGTGTGTGTGTGTGTGTGTGTGTGTGTGTGTGTGTGTGTGTGTGTGTGTCTGTATTGGGGGTTGCCCCATTACAGCAGTTTTCAGATTTAATCCTATTGCTGTTTTGTTCGAGGACTGATCTCAGGTCAGGAGCTCTGTCTGTCTGTCTGTCTGTCTGTCTGTCTGTCTGTCTGTCTGTCTGTCTGTCTGTCTGTCTGTCTGTCTGTCTGTCTGTCTGTCTGTCTGTATGTCTCACATACATTTAAACCTGCAGTGTGTAGAATTTTGGGTTTTATTTCCTGGGAGATTTTGTAGAAAGTAATTATAATATCCATAAGTGCATTTAATTTAGTGCATAATAGCTGAATTTCTTTTTTGAATTATTTATTTTTCCCTTAGAAAGGGTCTCATATATGTCCATATTTCTGCATAATATGGACCAAGGCCTAGTGCCGCCATCTTGAAAGTGTCATAGTTGGAATGTCATCAGGTGCATTGTTTAAAATTTAGAATTGTTCTTGTCCTTGAAGGCCACTGTAGCTTCTGTTATTATTCTAAAGGGTTGGGGTTACCCAGGGAGCGTTGCATTCTAGAACTTTGTAGAACTTTCTTGATGATGTCATATTACACACTGCAGGTTTAGAGGAGGAGCCAGTTCCATCAGTAAACATTACATCGTCATGTAGGTCAATGTGTCGAACACAGAGCTACTGCTAAGAGGATTAACATTTCCTTTTGTCTCCAGACTTTAGGTTAAAAAGCTGAGTGTGTGTGTGTGTGTGTGTGTCATAGTGTGTGTGTGCGTGTGTGTGTGTGTGTTGTGTGTGTGGTGTGTGGTGTGTGTGTGTGTGTGTGTGTGTGTGTGTGTGTGTGTGTGTGTACGTGTGTGTCATAGTGTGTGTGTGTGTGTGTGTGTGTGTGTGTGTGTGTGTGTGTGTGTGTGTGTGTGTGTGTGTGTGTGTGTGTGTGTGTGTGTGAGTGTGTGTGTGTGTCATAGTGTGTGTGTGTGAGTGGTTCCTCCTCCCAGTAACCATGAGGTCTCAGGTTGGTGTTAGTAGTAAAACTAGTGGTGGCTGCTATTACATCTACGGTGCCCACCATCTCTACCATTGTGTCCTTGAGCAAGACACTTAACCCCAAACTGCTCCAGGGGCGCTGTACTATGGCTGACCCTGTGCTCTGACCCCCTCTGGAGTGTGGGAACTTGAGAGGGGAGATGAGAAAAGACAAATTTCAATGTAACCAATGACTAATAAAGTGAGTTAACTTAACCATCTTGTCTTCTTTCCTCTGATAAAGACTTCGGACTTAATCTCATTCTTAGAGACTCTTCATTAATCCTTCACTCTAATTGGACAGTCCCCTACTCAGCGTGTGTGTGTGTGTGTGTGTGTGTGAGAGAGAGATTGTGTGTTTGTGTGTGTGTGTGTGCGCGCGTCTGTGATTGTGTGTGCGCGCGTCTGTGATTGTGTGCATGTGTGTGTGTGTGCCTGCGTGTGTGTGTGTGTGCCCCCTCTCCACCCATTGCGTGACTCTTATCAGGTTTAAGACCCTAATTATTAAACCTGATTTAAATCCAAGGATCTGATAGCCCACAGTGCAACACACACACACACACACACACACACACACACACACACACACACACACACACACACACACACACACACACACACACACACACACAAATAGTGACTCTATCAAGTTAAGTCTTCCAATAGAGAATTTGACGGGTAACTGATATCAGCGAATAGCTATGATTCAATTCTTAGTATTGAATAATTCTATTATTATAAATAAAAACTAAAAAAAAATGAGGAGCCTTGAACCAAACGTAAGACTAGAATAGAATATGTTTGTAAACCAAACTGTGGGCCCTGCTGCTGTAAACAACAACAACAGTGAAACAGTTACGAGAATATATCTTAAAAATGTTTCACTTTTCTGACACACCCAGTTACATGGTGCACCCCCCCTGCCCCTCCCCCCCCACACACACACACAAACACACTCACTAACTAAAAACAGTACAGTAGATTGGTCTGCGGACCCATCTCATATGATGGAGGGGCCCATTTCAACAGATAAAGGGTGGATAGCTACTTTTTATGAACAGTATATCATTTACACATCAAATCTTATTCCTGTATGTGTGAGGGGGCCTTAGAGGCCCCTCATGAAGCCCCTAAAACAGAGCTAATAATGCTGTTGTTTTGCACTTGCTTTTGTATTTCTCAGTATCTCTGGCTTAGGGCCCCCTTGAGCCCCTGGGCCTGGTAGCATGCACGAGCAGGGCGGGCCCATTTCAGTAGAAACGGGTTAAACATAGTTAAGGCCCCTACTGCACACACACACACACCCCCCCCCCCGCCCTCTCTCCTACCTCCAGATAGGGGATGACCTTGCAGGAGAACTGTCCCAGGAGCCAGTTGTTGGTCAGGGCGTGAAACAGCACCAGAGGCAGACAGAAGAACACGATGGTAAAGTCCCACAGAGCCAGGTTGGCCAGCAGCGAGTTAGAAATGCTCCTCATGTAGTAGTTGTGACACACGATGCACATCACCGACACGTTGCCTAGGATACCCACGCCGAAGATGGCCGCCGCGACTATCATGACGACGTAGGCGCCGTAGGACTCGGCGGTTACCGGGTAGAACGGGTTCTTCACCTGGAACGGAGTGTAGAATGTTGATTTAGAACAGAATGTAGAATGTTAATGTAGAATGTTGATGTCGAGTGTTAAAGGTGCAGTGTGTAATATGACATCATCAAGAAAGTTCTAGAAAGTTCTAGAATGCAACGCTCCCTGGGTAACCCCAACCCTTTCGAATAACAACAGAAGCTACAGTGGCCTTCAAGGACAAGAACAATTCTACATTTTAAACAATGCACCTGATGACATTCCAACTATGACACTTTCAAGATGTGATGTCTTTTACTGTGACATCACAGTAATATTTACAAAGTACGTTTTTTTTTTAACCCTATATTTCTCTTTCTGTGATGTCACGATAAAGAGAAATATAGGGTTAAAAAAACACTCTTTCTGCCTTTTCTCAGGCTAGGATGAACCGATTGTTTGTTTTTTTTGCACATTTATACTACATAGGGTCTCAGAATTCAATACACCTTCATATTCAAACCGGTGAAGTAGGCCTTTAAATGACAATGTATTTCATAAGGATTGATAAATATGCCTATAACTCTTTTCAGATGCTTTACTATCATGAAACTAACTCCCCACATTACATGGAAAGACAGAAAGACAGACAGACGGACGGACGGACGGACGGACGGACGGACGGACGGACGGACGGACGGACGGACGGACGGACGGACGGACGGACGGACAGACAGACAGACAGACAGACAGACAGACAGACAGACAGACAGACAGACAGACAGACAGACAGACAGACAGACAGACAGACAGACAGACAGACAGACAGACAGATAGATAGATAGACAGATAGATAGATAGATAGATAGATAGATAGATAGATAGATAGATAGATAGATAGATAGATAGATAGATAGATAGATAGATAGATAGATAGATAGATAGATAGATAGATAGATAGATAGATAGATAGATAGATAGATAGATAGATAGATAGAAGCTTGCTACCATGCAGCTAACCCCCCAAATTACATTTAAAGGATTTAGTGGATTCGGGTTTACAGTAACAGGGGCTTAAACAGGGATTTCAGTGGTCTTAAGTGTTTTTAAAACGGGTGGATTGTGTGACTAAGACCCCCCCCCCCCCCACCCCAGTACTAAGATAGACACTGGACTATTTGGTTTTGCCTAAAGGCCTACTTCACCAGTGGAAATATGAAGGTGTATTGAACTCTGAGATCCTATGTAGTATAAAAGTGCAAAACATTTTTAGAAATCGGTTCATCCTAGCCTGAGAAAAGGCAGAAAGAGTGTTTTATGGTCTCACTGTCTAACCCTACATTTACCCATATCTGACATCACACATGAGTAAACATCATGTGTGTGACATCACACAAGCCATATTTGTCTGGCATTCTAAATAGAATGGAAGTTTGGGGATTGGAACTTCGATTTTCGCTCGTGTTTATTTACCTGTTTCCGTCTGTTGCGCGTGTTAACCGGCACGAACGGCGTGGATTCTGGAATGTCTGGCGCGGTGTATTCCTCCTCATAGTCACTGGCGTTCAGACCGTCTTGCTCCTGCGCCAAGGCCGACGGCAGAGCTTCCAAATCGGCCTCCTCAAGTGGCCCGCTGCGCTTGCTCCTTCTCTCTTTCCCGGAGCTCCGTCTGTGTCGCCTGTCGCTGTTGTGTCTGGTTCTCTTGATGCGACAACCGCCTCCATGCTTGGTGTGTTTAAGCGCTTCTCCGGGACTATTACATCCACTATTCAGCCCCTCACTGGTCTTGTTTACATCCGTGCGTAATGCTTCGTATTTGGGTACTTGTGTGTGTTTGGGTACGGTCCTTTTACGCACAGCCAGACGGTGTTTCTCTGTCTGTATCGGTTTAGTGGATGATGGGTTTACACTAGTATCCAACCCCAACAAAGACGACGAGACCTCCATACTTTTACCGTGCGTCCCCCCATTGTCTTTCCCAATGA
>CM047513.1:2781711-2789211 GCA_026122265.1 Ammodytes dubius | reverse complement strand
TGTTTCTGTTGTACATTGTCCATGTTTAAATAAAGTTACATTCAAATCACCTTCTGCTATGATCTTTTCATCAATCAGTTCCACTCCCTCAGAACACGGCTCCTTCACTGAGGCTTTAGAACAACGAGGACACCTGGATAAGACAGACACACACACACACAGACACAGACACAGACACACACACACACACACACACACACACACACACACACACACACACACACACACACACACACACACACACACACACACACACACACACACAGGCGCACGTTAAGTAAAACTTTGATCAACTTACAGACATGAATGACATAATGAATGCACTGTGCTGTAGGGTTTCTGTGTATGCATTGTGTGTGTGTGTGTGTGTGTTTGTGCGTCCTAGTGAGTGAGTGAGTCTATAAGCTGGATCTCAATTCAGGGGTCGCCGTCTACGTAGGCTGCATTTGAAGACCGATAGCAGCGTGCAAAGGCTGTCCCATTTGCAACGATTTGCAAGGCTCCTCATATGCGGCCGAGAAATGCAGCCTTCGTTTCACGGTTTTGAAGGCTGCATCAGATGTATCCTTCGTGGCCCAACATATCCCAAGATTCATTGCGTTTTTTTCAGAGATGGCATAAAATAAAATAACAAAACAGCAACGTGTTGCTCCATCTTCTTAACTTTTATCTTCCTTTCTTTTTTTCTTGTACTTTTTTTTCTTTTCATCTGGTAGGCAACTTCTTTTTCTTTTTTCCTCCGTTGACAAGGCTGTCTCCGTTGGCAGCAATCAGGGTTGCTAGGCAGCACAGGAGCGGCGAGTTGTCACGCAAGGTAACGGCTTGTTACGCAAACCGGAAATGCTCGTAAACGGAGACCTGCGGAGACCGTCTCGTTTAACAACGCTCGTTCGGCCTTCGAATCGGCCTTCATAGGCTATAGCCTTCATAGACCGCGTAGACCGGCCTCTGTAATGGGATACAGCTTATGTGTGTGTGTGTCTGTCTGTCATACCCGTAGTATCTCTTCCTGCCTCTGAAGAGGAAAGGAGCTGATAGGTCCATCAGAGTCATGTGACCCTCTGATGACATCACAGGGACGATGTTCTGGAACCCCGTTGCCAGGCGACACGTTTCCTCCAGAGTCGAACCTACAACACACACAACAAAGTTCTGTCACTTTTAAGCCCGTATCTCACTGGGCTGCGACTGTTTGCGACAAGTTGGAGACTGCATTCACGAGGGAGTCTCTAAACTGTCTCCAAACGTTTGCTGGGGTCTCAGCAAACAGTCTTCCCTTGGCCCAGCTCTCCTGTTAATCCTAAACCTACATTTTACCATGTGTGATGTCAAACGTGGGAAAATGTAGGGGTTAGACAGTGAGACCATAAAACACTCTTTCTGCCTTTTCTCAGGCTAGGATGAACCGATTTCTAAAATGTTTTGCACATTTATACTACATAGGATCTCAGAGTTCAATACACCTTCATATTTCCACCGGTAAAGTAGGTCTTTAAAGTACCTTTTTTTTTGTTTTAAATATATTTTTTGGGCATTTTTATGGTTTATTGATAGTGTAGAGACAGAGTTGAAATGGGGCAGAGAGGGGAGTGACATGCAGAGAACGACCGCGGGCTGGAATCGAACCCGGGTCCGCTGCTGGCCGAGGCCCATGGGGGGAGGGGGACGTCCTACCAACTGAGCTAAGGGCGCCCCCGTCTTTAAAGTACCTTTGAGGAAGAGCAGCTGTTTGGTCTTGCCCTCAGACAGTAGCTGTGTGGAGAGGTGGACGCTCATGGCTCTGTTAGGGGCGTCTCCCGGCAGGTCTACCCGACCGGAGAGCGCCCAGCCTGGGGGAGAGCAGGGCGAAGGGTCCCTGGAAGCTCCGGAGAAGAGAGAGGACACGTGCTCATCATCTGGGACCTCCTGCCTGAGAACACACAGCACAGACAGACAGACAGTTAGAGGTTTAATTTAATTACATTTTACTAGGGCTGTCAAAATTATCGCGTTAACGCAGGGTGATTAATTTCTGGAATTATCATCGTTAATTTTTTTAACGCATTTAACGCATGTGCAGAATGATCCGCCCTGTACATCCCACCGGCTCTGTACTACAGTCACTGCTGACCCAGGATCAGTAGCCGCACGCAGCCAAACATAGCAGCACGTTAGCCCGTGCCGTGTTTTAAAGTTTTAACCTCTAAAGTCCAGAAAAGCATATTTCGAATGGTAAAATTAATCGTGATTAATCCACAGAATCCTGTGATTAATCTGATTAAAAATTGTAATCGTTTGACAGCCCTACATTTTACCAATCTTAACTGAGACTGTGAATATAAATTCAGATTTACCAACAAGCGTTCACCGAATCACTGACTACACACCTTAAATAGAGTCTGCTGATAAATGTGTGTGTGTGTCTGTCTGTCTCTGAGAGAGAAGAGAGAGAGAGAGAGAGAGAGAGAGAGAGAGAGAGAGAGAGAGAGAGAGAGAGAGTGTGAGTGAGTGAGTGAGTGAGTGAGTAAGTGAGTGAGTGAGTGAGTGAGTGAGTGAGTGAGTGAGTGAGTGAGTGAGTGAGTGAGTGAGTGAGTGAGTGAGAGAGAGAGAGAGAGAGAGTGTGTGTGTGTGTGTGTGTGTGTGTCTGTCTGTCTGTGTGTGTGTATCCACTCACATAGTCTTGCAGTGTGTACAGTAGAGCCTCAGAGCCTGGTGCAGTCTGGTTGGCTGGTAGGATCTGAGCTGAACCCTGACGTGGTGAGACCGACCCGGGGGACAGAGCTTCACTTCACACAGAGTCTCAGGATGGACCTCATGACTACAGCTCCTCTCTGACACACACACTGGGAGAATGGGACAATATACACCGTTTATTAGACATGAGAACAGACAGACAGACAGACAGACAGACAGACCCGGGTTCGATTCCCACCCGCGGTCGTTCTCTGCATGTCACTCCCCTCTCTGCCCCATTTCACCTCTGTCTCTCTGCACTATCAATAAAGCATAAAAATGCCCAAAAAATATCTAAAAAAAAAAAAAAACTTTTTTGGTGTCTGTATGAAATGGAGCAGTACACGTATCCTTTGTAAAATTGTTTAATAGAAATAACTGTTGAAATGGGACTAGTTTAAAAAATAATTGTCCATTTAAAGTGTGGGGTGTTCTTACCTGGGCTGCACTCCAAGGCTTCAGCAGCTAAACACACAGACAGAGAAACCATCAAAGAACAAAACATACATTTTCATTACGTATGAATGATACATTATTATAACAAACTTTGGGTTATAACAAATTTTGGGTTTTATTTCCTAGCAGATTTTGTAGAAAGTCATAATATCCAAAAGTACATTTAATTTATATGCATAATAGCTGATTTTTTATTTTTTATTATTATTTTTCCCTTAGAAAGGGTCTCATATATGTCCATATTTCTGCATATTTTGGACCAAGGCCTAGTGCCGCCATCTTGAAAGTGTCATAGTTGGAATGTCATCAGGTGCATTGTTTAAAATGTAGAATTGTTCTTGTCCTTGAAGGCCACTGTAGCTTCTGTTATTATTCAAAAAGGGTTGGGGTTACCCAGGGAGCGTTGCATTCTAGAACTTTGTAGAACTTTCTTGATGATGTCATATTACACACTGCACCTTTAATACATAAGTGATTACTGCCATCTAGTGGTGTAGTGGCGGAATAACACTTTTCTTAATAATGTTGCTTTTGTCATGTCTCTTGCCTGAAATTCTATTCTTGCCTTGGAATGGGAGAAACATAGTTAAGGCCGCCACTGATCCTATTTAGTATGCGCAAACATTTTAGAAATCGGTTCATCCTAGCCCGAGAAAAGGCAGAAAGAGTGTTTTATGGTCTCACTGTGTAACCCTACATTTTACTAATGTGACATCACACATGGTAAAATGTAGGGTTAGGATTAACAGGACAGCTGGGCCAAGGGAAGACTGAGGGAAGACTGAGGGAAGAAAAACCTCATTCATTATATTATAATAGCGATTTTATAATGATACAACGCCGGTTCCATATGGGTGAAGTATTCCTTTAAAGCTGGGGTATATGATTTGAGGAGAAAATGGCAGTTGGGATGGAGATTCGAATCCAAATACCTCAACCGCTCCACTTGTTCTCTTTGGTCCCTCCCCTATGGTCCCTCCCTGACACGCTCTACACCAACAAAGTCGGTGCCAAAGTGAATGGACAGTCCCAACAGCCAATAAGAACAGAGAATCGGAGCCTCGTTCTGACTGGTCAAAGTGTACCGCTCATGTTAATTTTGACCAATCAGAAATCACATACCCCAGCTTTAAGGGGAAATTAAACATCATATTAACTACTTACCCGGAGACTCAGGTGGAGTGCACCAGACCTCCAACAACTCTGAGTCATTCAGCTCGTCAACCTGAGGGAGGGACTCCAGCACTCTACAGACAGACAGACAGACAGACAGACAGACAGGCAGACAGGCAGACGGACAGACAGACAGACAGACAGACAGGCAGGCAGACAGACAGACAGACAGACAGACAGACAGGCAGGCAGACAGACAGACAGACAGACAGACAGACAGACAGACAGACAGACAGACAGACAGACAGACAGACGGACAGACAGGCAGACAGGCAGACGGACAGGCAGACAGACAGACAGACAGACAGGCAGGCAGACAGACAGACAGACAGACAGACAGACAGACAGACAGACAGAAGGACAGACAGGCAGGCAGGCAGACAGACAGACAGACGGACAGACAGACGGACGCACACACAAACACACACACACGCACACAAAGTTTTAAACTCTTATCTCAAGGAACACATAACTCATAAATTCATGGAGGCAGACTCCAGTAGATAAAAAGTAGAAGTTAATTATCAACCCTACACAAAAAATAATACACAAGAAAAAAAAAAAAAAAAAAAATTAAATGTTTTATTTAAAAACTAAATAATAAAAATAAAAATTTAATAAATAATAATTAAAAAATAAAATAATAATAAATAAATAAATAAATATAATATAATATAATTTTTTTTTTAAAAACATATAGAAACCCCGTACCTCTTGAGCTCCTGTACGTCGGGGCTGTTGCCGGGTAGAACCCTGATGCCTCGTCCGAACGCGGTTCCTCCGTGGAGATGGAACGCCAGACATTCCGCCTGCTCTGATTGGCTGCTGGTCAGACCCGGAACCTTTTGATTGGTTGATTGACCTGGAACCTTAGAGGAACCGGGGATCGCTCGCAGGTTGTAGATCCTCAGAAAGTCTCCGGGCTGAAAGGACGCAAAATAAAAGTTTTGAATCAAGCTCTATGTACTTAAAGGTGCAGTGTGTAATATGACATCATCAAGAAAGTTCTACAAAGTTCTAGAATGCAACGCTCCCTGGGTAACCCCAACCCTTTAGAATAATAACAGAAGCTACAGTGGCCTTCAAGGACAAGAACAATTCTAAATGTTAAATAATGCACCTGATGACATTCCAACTATGACACTTTCAAGATGGCGGCACTAGGCCTTGGTCCAAAATATGCAGAAATATGGACATATATGAGACCCTTTCTAAGGGAAAAATAAATAATAATAAAAAAAAAATTCAGCTATTATGCACTAAATAAAATGTACTTGTGGATATTATAATTACTTTCTACAAAATCTGCTAGGAAATAAAACACAAAATTCTACACACTGCAGGTTTAAAGGCCTATTTCACCCGGGGGGAATGTGAAGGTGTATTGTATTCTGAGATCCTTTGTAGTATAAATGTGCAAAAACAATTGAAATTGGTTCATCCTAGCCTGAGAAAAGGCAGAATGAGTGTCTTATGGTCTCACTGTCTAACCCTACATTTCTCTTTCTGAAATGTAGGGTACTTATAGGCATTTATACTACATAGGATCTCAGAATTCAATACACCTTCATATTCCCACCGGTGAAGTAGGCCTTTAGTATCTTAATATCTATCTCCTTGTCAAAATAAATAGCAAAGGACACAAAAAAAGTATGTTTATCTTTATTATTCTTTTTACTATTGCTTTTTTCTCTTTTTTTTTTATTGTATCCATTCATTAGTAAATAACATTTTTTTTTTATTAATTTTTTTAATTCAAAATGTATTTTTTCTGGGGCGCTCCAGTGGCGTAGTGGATAGAGCGCGTACCATATTGGCTCCGGCCTTCGTTGCAGTGGTTGCAGGTTCAAATCCGACCCGTGGACCTTTACTGCAGGTCATCCCCCCCCCCCTCTCTCTCTCTCTCACTCTGTCTGTCTCCACATTTCAACTCTGTACTGTCTAATAAAGCTTGAAAATTACAAAATTATATTTAAAACAATTTAAAATAAATCTCAGGATATGGTTAGCCCTGAAATGTGAAGTATGTGATGTATTTTCTTTTGTCTGTTTGTGTTTGTGTTTAGTGGAATAACTCAAACAAAAAGAAATAAAAAAAGATTCAAAAAAGCATTAAAAGGCGCTACGAGGAACTTTTAAATATTTCTGAAACAGTCTAATTTTTCCTCTGATGATCATAAATTACATGTAACAAGCAAACGAGACCATCAGTGCAAAGAATGCTATTTTTATATACACACACTGCTGATTATGTTAGTTCAAAGAAAGTAATAAAAAGATAGGAATAAGTTATGTATGTTGTGAGGGAATTTTGGGTCTTTAGTTGTAATATTAATGGGAAAGATTAATAGGTCATATATGCCTATCTTGTGTGTCTGTCTCTCAGACTCTAGGTCAGCCTTGGAGCCTGTTAGGAGACACTTAGGTCAGTTGTATAGATAAAGTCTCATCTCCTAAGACTCCAGAATGTTATGCTTCACTGTGTTCAGCTCTGAACCAAAACATTGGTACGCTTGGTGCCCGAGCCGGGGAGGTGGTAGAGATAGCGCGAGGTTAAAACACAGCACTCTAAGCATGAGTTTGTCAGAATTGAAGTGCAAGTCACGAGAGTTGCAGTCCGGTTCTCCTTGGCCAAGTCTGTAATAAATATCGCTTCATAATTCATTCAAGTCTCCTGAAATATTCTTCCACCTGAGTTGACCTCCAACCTTAAACAGAACTTCCATCACATATGTGTGTAGGTATTATTATTTCTTCTAGTCAGTCATAGTAAATTTAATCATGTTTTTATCAAACAGCAGATGGCGATGTTGCACCAGTAATAAAGTCAGAGATGTGTGTGTGTGTGTGTGTGTGTGTGTGTGTGTGTGTGTGTGTGTGTGTGTGTGTGTGTGTGTGTGTGTGTGTGTGTGTGTGTGTGTGTGTGTGTGTGTGTGTTTGTAAATGTGTGTGTGTGTGTGTGTGTATTACAGTCAGAGATACAGATGCTTCAAAAGGATTCACATAAAAGGGTTTGGCTTTTTTCTTTCATTTTCTCTCACTCCTGTCACGACGCGCCTGCAGTCACCAGTGTGTGTGTGTGTGTGTGTGTGTGTGTTTGTGTGAGAGTGTGTGGGTGTAAGTGTGTGTGAATGAGTGAGTGAGTGGGTGTGGTTTGTG
>CM047513.1:2766711-2769211 GCA_026122265.1 Ammodytes dubius | reverse complement strand
GATTTATATCCTTTCAAGTCTGTGTGGAATTAAATACACGTGTGAAATGTGACAGGCATCTTAAACTGTTGAGAAATGCCCTAGGAACTGGTGTGTGTGTGTGTGTGTGTGTGTGTGTGTGTGTGTGTGTGAGTGAGAGAAAGGGTGTGTGTGTGTGTGTGAGAGACAGGGTGTGTGTGTGTGTGTGTCTTGTAATTCAATGTGACTTTGTGACCGACAGGATGTAATTTATGTCTCAAAAGCCTGAATAAAGATGGATGTGCTTCCACGCTTCAGACACACACACACACACACACACACACACACACACACACACACACACACACACACACACACACACACACACACACACACACACACACACACACACACACACACACACACACACACACACACACACACACACACACACACACACACACACACACACACACACACACACACACACACACACACACACACACCACTTTTGAGGACTTTTTACATAGACTTGCATTCATTTTCTGGAGACTTAAACCTAACGATAACCACTGACCCAAAACTAAGCATTTCACCAATTGGGGACACGGCTTTTGTCATGTTTTGTGTGACGCACACAGGCAGACAGACAGACAGACAGACAGACAGACAGACAGTGTTTTTACTACGCCAGCTGTTGTTCCTGGGTGAGCGTTATACCCATGACAAAGGCATTAAGAAAAACTATATAAAAATAGCATTCTTTGCAAAACAAAAAAAAAACCCCCCCCCCCAAAAAAAAACCCCCCCCAAAAAAAAAAAAACCAAAAACCCCCAAAAAAACCCCCCCAAAAACCCCCCCCCCCAAAAAAAAAAAAAAAATTTTGGGTTTTTCGCTTTTTTTTTTGGAATTTTCCCGTAACCATGCCCAAAACAAGATTAATTGGGAAGGCTTTTTTTTTTTTGTGTACGCCCGGGGAAACAACAACAACAACAACAACAACAAAAACCACCCACCCACAAAACCCAACAAACAAAAAAAACAAAAAAAACACTTTTGAGGCCTTTCCTGTTCATTAATTTTTGAATAAAAAATTTACCTGCAAAAAAAAAAGTTCCTGGCCCTTTTTCAGATGTTAGCAAAACCCGAAGGCCCGGACAAAAAGAAAGGGAAAAGCCAGAAGGGGGAGTGAGAGGAGGAGGAAACCCCCAACGCTAAAAAAGGCAGCCGGAGAGAGGGGGGGGGGGGGGGTGTTTTTTCGCTGTGTTGTTTTGGTGGGGTTTTTTTTGGGGGGTTTTGGGGGTTTTTGGGGGTTTGGGTTTTTTTGTGTTTTTTTGGGGTGACTATGACGGGATTACTTTTTGATTAAAGTTCCTTCGAAAGCTCTTTAAAAAAGGGGTTTTCTCATAACTACACCCACACACACACAACACACACAAAACACCAACACCACCCAACACACACAACACACCAACACACACACACACACACACACACACACACACACACACACACACACACACACACACACACACACAACAGTTCACATAACAAACCAGAGCTTCCTTTGGCAGTGTGTTAATAATTCTCCGTTTCTAAATAGAACAAACTGAGAAACAAAGACGATCAAAGCAGCAGTTCGTTTTCCCAGTTTAACAGCGAGACCAAGATTGTTCAACTGAGATCTGCAGATTGCATCGAATCCATTTTGTACTTTTCACACTGATTAAAGTTACATGAACTAAAAAATGAGTCTGGGGTGTGAAACAATTAGTCCTTTTGTTTTATGGAACAGGGAGAGCAATACATGTTTTTTAAAAATAGACAGAAAAAAATGCCTTTTAAATGTAAATGGAAATTCCACTATATAGCTCTTTTCCCTGGTTTTCCACAGTCCCCAAACGCTTTCATTGTTTTGTTCACATTTTACCTAATCCCCAAATCACAAACAAAAAACCCATAGAAGAGCAGCTACCCCGAGGGTGGAGGTACTCCCAAAAACCAGCCCAAACCCGTTGTGGGTTTTGCCAAAAGTAAGCAGGCCCAAAAGCCCAAATTTTGTTTTGCAAATTTTTGGGTTTGGGTTTAAAAGGGGCCCACGAGGATCTTTTAAATAAAAATTTTGAAACAGTCTCATTTTCCTCTATGATCATAAATTACATGTAACACAAAACGAGACCAACAGTGCAAAGAATGCTAATTTAAATAGTTTTTTAAGCCTTGTCATGGATAAACGCTCACCCAGGAACAACAGCTGGCGGTAAAAACACTACCACTTGTTGTCCAAAGGGGCGCTAGAATTAACACAAAATCAAAGTTTCCCCCGCGCCCCGTTTAAACATTCCCCTTTGCTTGAGTTTCTTTATAACCGTCTGAGGGACCCACATGACACCTTTTTGACTTTTCATTTTTTGATTTGACAGAAACCCGTATAGTAGATTAGTTGTTTATTTTATTTTTCTTTATTGTGTGTGTGGGGTGGGTGGTGTGTGTGGGGTGTGTGTGTGTGTGTGTGTGTGTGTTGGTTTTTAAAAACAACAT
>CM047513.1:2751711-2759211 GCA_026122265.1 Ammodytes dubius | reverse complement strand
ACAGTGAGAGAGATATGCGAGTCAAAGACAGACACACATACAGACGTTTCTTGCTTTATAGATGGATAGATGGATAGATAGATTATGATGAATGTCCTCACATAAAGGCAGGCGGGGTCTCCCGATAGAAGCAGGTTGCAGGGGTGAAGAAGGTCTTTATGGGCCGTTGGAGATTTGCCCACAGTGAAACCAGTGGCAACAACAGTATCCTGCAAACACAGACAGACAGACAGACAGAGAAAGAGATACACAGACAGACAGACAGATACACAGACAGACAGAGAGAGAGATACACAGACAGACAGACAGACAGAGAGAGACACACACACAGACAAAACACACAATTCATAGATTAATTTAAAACCCGAACAAAGCAATAATATACGTACACTTCATACATTTTTCCCAGAGGGGGTACAGATTGGCGCACCAGACGTTGTATAACTGCTAAAACGTTATCCGAGATGTCAAAAACGAGCCTCTCTCTTCTCTCTCTCTCTCTCTCTCTCTCTCTCAATTCAAATTCAAATTCAAAATTGGCTTTATTGGCATGACAGTTTTTTTAAAAACAATATTGCCAAAGCAAACATCAGATAACAAATAATTCGAACAAATATTCAGACAATACACAATACTCTGCTGAGGGTAGGTCTCTCTCTCTCTCTCTCCTCTTCTCTCTCTCTCTCTCTTCTCCTCTCTCTCTCCCCTCCTCTCTCTCTCTCTCTCTCTCTCTCTCTCTCTCTCCTCTCTCTCTCTCTCTCTCTCTCTCTCTCTCTCTCTCTCTCTCTCTCTCTCTCTCTCATCTCTCTCTCTCTCTCTCTCTCTCTCTCTCTCTCTCTCTCTCTCTCTCTCTCTCTCTCTCTCTCTCTCTCTCTCTCTCTCTCTCTCTCTCTCTCTCTCCTCTCTCTCTCCTCCTCTCTCTCCTCTCTCTCTCTCTCTCTCTCTCTCCTCTCTCTCTCTCTCTCTTCTCTTTTTTTTTTTTTAAATTTTACAATATTTTTTTTCCATGTTATTTTAATATTATTAATTATTTATTTATTTTCTGTACTGCATTTAAGTGAACGCCAGGAGAGGTAAATGTATGATCCACTGCTCTATAAACCCCATCTCAGCCACTCACCCACTGTGTGCCAGTGTGACAGTATCACAGTCAACAGAGGCAGTGTTGTGTCAACTGCAACCAATGATTCACACAGTCGCGGTGAGTTTTATATATTTGGTTTAAGATCAGTCAACACACACCCAACTGCCATGATTCAGTCATGTTTATTTTTTTATCTTTCTTTTTTTAAATGTTCTATATATTTTTTATGTTATTTTAGTAATTATTATTATTATTATTATTATTATTATTATTATTATTATTATTATTATTATTATTATTATTATTATTATTATTACTTTATTTATTTTCTCTTCATTTACCTGAAAGCAAGGACTGTGAAGCAAATGTATTTATTTTATATTTTTTAATTTAAAGAAGTTGCTTTATATGTAAATGTATGATCCACTGCTCTATAAACCCCATCTCAGTCACCCACCCACTGTGTGCCAGTGTGACAGTATCACAGTCAACAGAGACAGTGTGGTGTCAGCTGCATCATGACTCACACAGTCGCGGTGAGTTTTTATATATTTGGTTAAATTTAGAGTCAACAGACACACCCAACTGTCATGTTTATTTTTATATTTTTCTTCTTCTTTTTTTTTCAAATGTTCTATATATTTTTTATGTTATTTCAGTAATATTACTAATTTATTTATTTTCTCTTCATTTACCTGAAAGCAAGGACTGTGAAGCAAATGTATTTATTTTATATTTTTTTAATTTATATCTATGTATGTAAATGTATGATCCACTGCTCTATAACCCCCATCTCAGCCACCCACCCACTGTGTGCCAGACTGACAGTATCAAAGTCAACAGAGACAGTGTGGTGTCAGCTGCATCATGACTCACACAGTCGCGGTGAGTTTTATATATTTGGTTCAAGATCAAAGCATCTGCAGGAGGTGAACTGTCGCATCAGGGCGGCTGACACATGCACCGCTGCCTTAAAGGAGCTTAAGATAGTCTTTACTTTGAAGCAGACATTAAAGTCCACATGTTATGCTTATTTTTTGGGTTCAAAAGTGCATTTTCAGTGTCCTCTAAAATCAGTGTTTAAGGTTTTAAACGGAACCTCAAAACACAACTCTTTAAAAGAGCATTTAGCTAAACTTTCTTTGAGGTTCCCCCTTTTTAAGCACTTTGAGATTCTTGAATATAAAGTGCATTATAAATAAAATGTATTATTATTATTATTATTATTACCGTACTGTTAAAAACAACATGATTTGTTTCACACTGCCCATTTCTTCATCACCTATGTCCAGCCTATTTCAACATCCTGTCTGATGTAGTCTTGTGTGGTATACCGGTACTGAAAATATACTGCTTTAAACATGTACTATGAGGGGGCGCCCCCACTCCATAGAGTCTCAGTCCTCTTCACAGCAGACCCGGGTTACAATCCAGCCCGGGTCGTTCTCTGCATGTCATTCCCCTCTCTGCCCCATTTCATCTCTGTCTCATTACATTACATTACATAACAATTTATTAAGCTGACTCTTTTATCCAAAGCGACTTCCAATAAGTAAGTAAGACATAGCAAGTCTCTCTGCCCTATCAATAAAGCTTGCAAAAATGCCAAAATAATCTTTAAAATGTTATGATTTGATTTGATTCAATTTATTTCAGACATATCAAACATACAAAACAAAATGAAAAGCATGGAAATACAATAAACAAATTATGTTTTCACAAAAAAAAAAAAAAAAAAAAAAAAAAATATCTGTATTGCTGAGATATGCCTGAAAAGGAGCAGGAAGAAGTATACACTTATTTAATCCTACCCCTTTTCCATAGTAAAAAAAATAAAAAATAAAAAATGTTGAATACTGCATTGGTAAATACATTTTACCAGAGAGTAGCAAAGGCTCTGTCCTCTTAAGTTATTTGGAGCTGCACATGGGGGCGTAATATGCAAATGAGCTGCAGAATTTTGCATCGCTGTTCAAAGCTCATTGGAACAGAGTGTCGATTCACCCATTTCTCTGACCTAAAAAGGGAGAGAGATAGAGAAAGAGAGAGAAATAGAGAGGTGGAGAGAGAGGGAGAGAGAGAGGGAGGGGGAGAGAGATAGAGATAGAGAGAGAAATAGAGAGGTGGAGAGAGAGGGAGAGAGGGGGAGAGAGAGAGGGAGAGGGAGAGAGAGAGAGAGAGAGAGAGAGATAGATAGAAGAGAGAGAGAGAGAGAAACATACTAACATTGTTGTATTTTCGGTGGCTAAAATAGCCCCAAAGAAACCAACAGGGGGGAATTATACCAGCTTTTGTGGGCTGGTAAGGGACAACAAATACCCAAATACTGGAAAATAATTTAGTCCTAGTTGGTTTTGGTGACACAAATGGTGAGAGGGAGAGAGATAGAGAGAGAAATAGAGAGGTGGAGAGAGAGAGGGAGAAAGGGGGAGAGAGGGAGAGAGGGGAGAGGGGGAGAGAGAGGGAGGGAGGGAGGGAGGGAGGGAGGGAGGGGGAGAGAGAGAGGGAGGGGGAGAGAAAGAGAGAGAGGGAGAAGGAGTGTGTGAGAGAGAGAGAGGGAGAAGGAGTGTGTGGAGAGAGAGAGAGGGAGAGAGGATAAGAGAGAAAGGAGTGAGAGAGAGAGAGGGGAGGGGAGAGAGAGAGAGAGACAGAGGGAGGGAGGGAGAGAGAAAGAGAGAGAGCGAGGGAGAGGGGGAGAGAGAGAGGGAGAGGGGAGAGGGAGAGAGAGCGAGGGAGGGGAGAGAGAAAATAGAGAGGTGGAGAGAGAGAGGGAGAGAGAGAGAGAGGAGTGAAAGAGGGAGGGAGAGGGGGGAAAGAAGTGTGAGAGAGAGAGGGAGGGAGAGAGGGGGAGACAGAGAGACAAACGTACTAACATTGTTGTTTTTTCCTGTGGCTATAACTAAAAGCCACTATTTGAGAATTTTACAAAACCAAAAGAATCTCTCACACACTCAAAAATAAACTTAAAAAAAATGTATGTATGACTTAATGCCTTTATATTGTGGTTTATCTGCAATGCAATATTACTTATACTTAGACTTGTTTTATTGTCATTCAAAAAGTGCACCAGCGCACATATTAAACAAAATATAATATAATATATTTTATTTTTAATTTTAAATTTTTTTAACATTATTTGAATAATTGTTTTTACTCACTTGTTCTGTCGGTTGCATGTTTTTCTTTTTTTTTTTTCTTTTAGATTGTCTGTTTTTATTTATGAGTACACGCGTATGTTTGTTTTATGTGATTGGTGTCGACCAATCAAGGGACAAAGGATGCAAATTAGCACTTGCTACAATCCTGTATATTTACATGTAAATGTCTATTAATATGCAATGTCCCTTTTTTAAATAAATAAACTTAAAATTGTGTTACCTTGGCTCACGGTGGAGTGGACACAAAATATAAAAAGATGGCATGAAGTAAAAAAGGTTAAAATACTAAGAGTTTTTTATTTTTTATTTTTTGTGTGTATTTGTACATATTTTTGTATACTTATTATGTTTTGTATGATGCATTTTGATTTTATTTAAACCCGGAGACACCTGTTCCCTGTATATGTGTTTTTGTTGTTCCAAAAAATTAAAAACCCAATAAATAAATTAAACAAAAAATATAAATACTAAGAGGGTGGGGAGTATAGGACATCTGAATAAAGTTGAAGTCGTCTGGGAAGGTGGAGAGAGTGTGAACAAACACATCACCAGAGTTTGTTAACGCTCACACACAAAGTTGAGAAAAAAGCAAATTGAAAATACCTCAGAACTGTAAATGATATTCAGCAGTCAGTCAGACACCATCAGTTTCTATATGTTAAATATGTCATCACCGTCTCAATCTACACACTAAATATAGGCTCATGTGACACACCATTCATCATATGACAGGACTGACTGTAACACCTGAATATCTCTTTTAAAAAAGGTGTAATTTACAAAGATTTTTTGCTTAACATTTACCTAAAATTTAAACAATGTCCTTAGAAAACTGTTAAGTAGAGTACGACATGTTTGTTGTTTATTTTATTTTGACTTTTGTTTGTGTGTTCACTTATTTGGTTGTGTGTGTGCGTGTGTGTGTTCCTTAAAAAAAAATCCAAAATAAAGTATTTAAAAAATATAAATGTATGTGTCATATCGGTCGGCAGTGTCTAAGTGTGTAGGGCGGTCGTCCACTGGGTTGCAGGGTCGGTGGTTCGATCCCCGTCTCCCGCCACATATCCAAGTGTCCCTGGGCAAAGAGACACTGAACCCCACATTACTCCCGATGGTTCAGAGAGCACCTTTCGTGGCAGCTACTGCCATCGGTGTGTGTGTGTGTATGAATGGGTGAATGTGGTGAGAAATCTAAAGCGCTATGGGGCTGAGAAAATCGGCTAGAAAGCGCTTTATAAGTCAAATCCATTTATTTATTTATTATTCTTTCGGACAATTCCACACAATACACAATTATCTCTTTCACATCATACATCATACTTTGTGTTGTACCATATAATTTGAAGATGTTATGGACTTACCCCTTGATTGACGGTCTGACTGAAGTCTTTGGCCAGAGCGCCCAATAGAACCATGTTAATAGACGGGTTCTGAGAGGAGGAGTTAGGCTGGGAGTCCTCTTCTGCAAAACATAAAAAACAGGACATGTTCATACATATTTTTTTATTTTTTTTATTGTAAAGTGAAGATGAAAATTCACTACTGAGATAAGGATGAAACTGACACAAAGTTGATTGTTTTTTTTTAAATCAATTGTTCTCTTAGTTGACTATTTATTACTAAAAACAGTGTAGTGTTTGTTATCCTGAAAAACAGCTCAATCTCCATGTATTCTATACAAGGCCTGTGACTTTCTTGTTTGCAATTTGAAAGCAAAAGGAATAAAATGTAATATTTCAACTGTAATGACCTGACAACATTTACAGTTTCAGGGCAACAGACTGTTTGAAGTGGAGAGAGACACACACACACACACACACAGAGTCACACACCAAGAGACACACACACATACAGTCTCTCTCACAAACACAGACACACAAAGTCTCTATGACTGACAGACAGACAGACAGACAGACAGACAGACAGACAGACAGACAGACAGAAGACAGCGACAGACAGACAGCGACAGACAGACAGACAGACAGACAGACAGACAGACAGACAGACAGACAGACAGACAGACAGACAGACAGACAGACAGACAGACAGACAGACAGACAGACAGACAGACAGACAGACAGACAGACAGACAGACAGACAGACAGACAGACAGACAGACAGACAGACAGACAGACAGACAGACAGACAGAGACAGACAGACAGACAGACAGACAGACAGACAGACAGACAGACAGACAGACAGACAGACAGACAGACAGACAGACAGACAGACAGAAGCAGACAGACAGACAGACAGACAGACAGACAGACAGACAGACAGACAGACAGACAGACAGACAGACACACACACACACACACACACACACACACACACACACACACACACACACACACACACACACACACACACACACACACACACCACACACACACACACCACACACACACACGCGCGCGTTTGCCTTGTGGTTCAGCAGCTTTGTCAGCTTGACCGACTACAAGACCTGTTGACCTAAAGCGGTGTGTGGAAGTAATTTGGGTTCTAGACTATGAAAGGAAAAATTTATTTATTTATTTATTTATTTTTTATTTAACTTTTATTTATCCTCGAGAGACCAATTGAGGGGTGACCCTCATTTACAAGCTGAGTTTGTTTGTGGACTACTGTCAAAATATAACAATATACTGAAGGGTTCATCTATTCAACTTTATTGTACTTAAAAAAATAAAATAATTTAAGATAATTTTTTGGGCATTTTTTTCTTTATTAGACAGTTTGGAGAGACAGAGGTGAAATGTGTCAGAGAGGGGAATGACATGCAGAGAACGACCCGGGCTGGATTCTAACCCGGGTCTGCTGTGAAGAGGACTGAGACTCTATGGGGGGGGGTCTAACCATTGTTGATTTTAAATAATAAAGACATTTTTGAACCAACAGTTTAAACAAATTATTTAGATTACAATATTTGTTTCTCACATGAGTGAGAAACAAATATCTAAAATCTATTAAAATGGCGTCCCCCAATGCCTTGGGGGACGCCATTTTAATAGATTTTATACACTTTCATTTTGGCCAAATTATAGAAATGCAATAAAATCAAAATTGTGCCGTTGGTAATCAAATACAGCTTACTTTGTCAACAAGAGACTACACACCTACTGTATACATTTTCTCTGTTAGTGCACCGATAAAAACAAACTGTCTTTGGTGCTAGGAAAGGGAAAACATTAATTAAGCGAATTTGAGTTTCAAGAAAAGCGATAAATAAATGCGATATATTTTTTTGTTATTATAAT
>CM047513.1:2711547-2746611 GCA_026122265.1 Ammodytes dubius | reverse complement strand
CCGCGCGGACTACAATCAAGTAGTATTCAGGAATGCAAATCCTGACTAGAAATGATTGAATTTAAACCTGCAGTGTGTAGAATTTTATTTCCTAGCAGATTTTGTAGAAAGTAATTATAATATCCATAAGTACATTTAATTTAGTGCATAATAGCTGAAAAGAATGTTTTGAATTATTATTTTTTCCCTCAGAAAGGGTCTCATATATGTCCATATTTCTGCATATTTTGGACCAAGGCCTTGTGCCGCCATCTTGAAAGTGTCATAGTTGGAATGTCATCAGGTGCATTGTTTAAAATTTAGAATTGTTCTTGTCCTTGAAGGCCACTGTAGCTTCTGTTATTATTCGAAAGGGTTGGGGTTACCCAGGGAGTGTTGTATTCTAGAACTTTCTTGATGATGTCATATTACACACTGCACCTTTAATGTCATTCACATATGGGATGAAAACACACATTTATCTATTGAACACCAAAACAAAGCCATTCAATAACCTGTGTTTGCTCAAAGACAGAGCAAAGAGACAGACAAATTGAATTATGGTGTGGTAGGCCTATGTTTTAGTTTGATTATAATGTATTTTCAGTATTACCACCATCATTTGGATTTTCCATGAATAAGAAAATAAATGTGAACTGTATAGATCCACCTTCTGTCATTTATCTTTCAGTTCCTGCAACAATATAAAGAGAAAATTAGAATTGTTCTGGGCGTATTTCAAATGGTAGAATTAAGTGTGATTAATCCACAGCCGCCCTGTGATTAATCTGATTAAGTTGTGTAATCGTTTGACAGCCCTATTAATAACTTGTGCCCTTTGCCAGATGAAGCGATCCTCTTTCTGGAATGTATTGTTCCCGTTTTTTTTTTACCTTTATTTTACAGGTAAATCCCATTGAGACCGAAGACTCTTTTACAAGGGAGACCTGTTCCCATTCCCACGTTACCATTCACACACACATTCATACACCGATAGCAGGCTGACTATCGAGATTCACACGAGGCAAGGTGGGTGAAGTGTCTTGCCCAAGGACACAACAACCATGACACAAGTGGCAGGGCGGGGATCGAACCTCCAACCCTTCGATCATCATCCGACCCGCTCTAACACCTGAGCCACAGTCGCCCCAAGTTTGTTTGAAGACATTCCGAATGAAAGAGTAAGAGAAGGAAGCTTATTTCTTTCTTTTTTGGCTTTTATAAACCTATCAAATGTCTGCACTATTGACAACAGCAGAGCACTCCTTTAACTCAACTAATTGCCTATTCATAATTATGTTGTTGCCACAGCACAAAACGCTTAGTAATAGCATAATTGCAGCCTCGCCTTGGTAATTGTTCTCAAAATATTATTTGGTATTTATTCACCTTCTTTGTGTGGAGACATAACACTTATCACCATGTCGCTCTCTCTACTACTGCTGCTGGTCTGCAGCGCAAAGGCATCTCATTTTTTGGGAACAGTGATAACCTACTACCCCAAAAACACTCACCCAGATGGATCTATGACGGTACGTATAGATTTGTTTTAATCCAATTTATTTATTAACCCTTTTAACATTGTGTGACAAGGTGACAATTGAAAAAAAAACTGTCATAATACTATTTAATGCATAAACAGATATTATATAGTTTATATGATACTATAACCATTTAAAAAAGATAACTAGACAATTTAATTAAGATAAATATGCAATTGATAATTAACCTAATTTAAATGTCATAAGGATAGCTATATTGGTAATGAAACCAGAGATAAGATAGATTATATCATGTCTTGTTTGTCTGCAGTAAACTCATGTCCAGAAGTTGAATCTTTTCCCAAGTTGGCAACCGAATGAACTTCTACTTTTGTGCCATGGATGTGATTAAACGTGGACTCAATATAGGAAAATGCTTGTTGTCAAAATCACTTCTGGTCAAAATCAGTGACAATCTGTTACCTGTTTGCACTGATAGAAAATCCAGTGTTAATACACAGCCTAGGCTCTGTTAACTGGTATGTAAACAAAGGGGGCCAGCCTTAGCTAGCAACATGCCAGTTTACAGGATTTTTTTTGCAGTGCACACACAGTACGGACAAGTAGCGGATCATGAGGAGATATTCAATTATTTTGACAAAAGTGATTTGACAACAAGCATTCTCCCGAATCACTGACTGCACCTTTAAAACAAAACGACTTGTCACTGTTCTACTGCAGGTGGTCCTTCCCTATAAGATGAACTTCCACCAATGTCATATCGAAAGTTTGTTTTGTGTCAGTGGAGACTGTGGGACTGTGACCTCTTTAGTGGTGAACAAGGTCTACAAAGAGAGCATGGGAGAATGGTGTCAGACAGAAGGAATCATAACTGCTCAGGTGCCCAACAACGCTCCATTTCAGCTGATGTGAGTTCACTGTTAAAAAGACTAATATACAGCTCCAGAAAAAATGAAGAGACCACTTCAAATGTTCAGTGTATCTTGTTTTACTCTTTAGAGGCATATGTTTGAGTAGAATGAACATTTTGGTTTTATAACTTGGTTTTATATAAACTAGGGGAGTACGGGGTTATATGTCACACGGATTGGTTGTCACAATCGTTATATCTTGGAACCAGAAGGCGCTGTCTGTGAGATTTTGGTATGTAAATATCCAGAATTGGGATCAGAGGTCATCTACATAGTCTTCCTTGGAGTTAGACTGCTGATTTTGAGGTGAAAGGACAGTTTGTGTTTTTCATGTCAAATTGAAAATATTTAGCTCCTCAGTATTTCTCTTCTAGGCTTTTACACAATGCAATGAGTTTATAACAAAACACTTGTTACCCATAAAGAGTGTGAAGGGTAAACTATAGTTTAGATTGTGGTTAGCAAGCTAATTAGTTGTCAGATGGTTGTTGGCCTTGATTCTAGCAAGAATTCAAGTTGGGGTTGGTCGTCACATTTTTTGGGGGGTTTGTTGTCACATGTTATCCAAAGGCTGCAGCCAGAAAAGGAACCCAATAACGAAAGAAATTGTCAAGCTGTATCCTCACTGACACCCCAGAGAAGGAAAGAATAGAGCAGGAAAAGGCAGCTAGCATGCAAAAGAAAAAAGGGCAACAAAATCAAAACAACCCAGTGCATCCCAAACTAGACCAGCTGTCAAGGCTACATTAAGTTATGAAGGCCTATTTGCCAACTTGACAATGCAATTAAACTTTCAAATTTAGTTCTACTTTCTTGCCTTCTTTTTAAGATTATTCCCATTAAGATAACATTGTGACAAACAACACCATAGTGTGTGACATCCGACCCCTTGATGGGGTTGGTTGTCACAATGTGTAAGGGTGTCTTTGATGATTAATTTCTTCTTTATTAGAATAAGATAGAAAAAGTGAGGGGTACACATAATGTAGGAATGACTATTGAAAGATGTTTAGGTGATGAGCAATTCTCACTAGAGTAAAAACGTGTGCCTACTTACCCCGTTCTCCCCTACTGACAACATTGGTCCATTTCCAGAATTAAACCACTGTATTTGGGACGATCTGAGATATTTGAGGTTTAGCTAAATTTGTATTACTTGAGCAAATCGGACATGTACAACAAAAAAACTGACTTTCCCATGGACATCCACACAGGTTAGACAATGGTAACTGGATAAATGGCATCGTAAATAACATTGTAAGATGGAGAGCAGTGACTCTGGTGGATCTGAGGAACCGGTCGGACACTGGCCGAGCCAACAGTTCACCACAGACCACCGTCCTGCCGGCCGTGAGGTAAGTTTACATCTTTTTCTTTAGTAATTATTGTGCGCAACAAGTTCAGATGAGAAGCGTCTGTATAGTGTTTTCATCTGGAAATCTTGGGTGTTGTGTTCAGTCCATTATCTGCAGCTTTGAAGTTGTGTGATGTCACAGAAAGAGAAATGTAGGGTTAGACAGTGAGACCATAAAACACTCTTTCTGCCTTTTCTCAGGCTACGATGATCCGATTTCAATTTTTTTTGCACTATTATACTTCATAGGATCTCCGAGTTCAATACACATATTCCAACCGGTGAAGTAGGCCTTTAAGGCCCTTTCCCACCGCCGCGGCAACTCACCACCTCCATTCATTTCAATGAGGGAAGGGCGGCTGACGGGAGGCGGTTACATTCACGCACAGATTTTGCCGGACCGCTCAGCTTTCCCCGTGTTGACACTCATCGTTGCAAACTATATCTGACTCATCATGCCTTTGTAGGGAGAAAGTGATCAGACAATACTGGCTGTATGAAGTTTAGCAATTAATGCATACGATGCAAGGAGGAGGGGGAAGGCTGCAATCTAGCTTGTATTAGTATCTTGTGTGATAATGTATCGGTTATATATTGTCTATTTAAGGTGTGTAGTGATAAACATTGAGGAATCTATTCCAGGTTGGTTACAGTAAACAGTTAATATAGATCGCCATTTGACGATAATAAATACCTTTGTCAGGACAAAACAGGTCCAACAGGTTATTTGGCAGAGCTATATTAGCTGACTCATCATGCCTGTCCTACTCCTTTCCCATTCAGAGTTCCATCAAACTGTCAGAGAGATTTCAACCTGTTGGCCTTTGACCCTGACGGAGACGAGGTGAAATGCAGATATGGAGACGATGCTTTGTTAGAGTGTAACCCCTGCACACCGCCCTCTGTTCTTACACTATCGTCAGTGAGTAACTCTTATTTAAATGAATCTATTTAAATGAATCTCATGATAAGAGTCAAAATATCATACTGGCAGAAGTGAACAGCATTGTGAGTTGGATGTGTTTATAGTCTTTGCTCATTGATCCAAGTGTCCCTGGGCAAAGAGACACTGAACCCTAAATTGCTCCCGATAGTTAGCCTGCTATCGGTGTGAGTCTGTATGTGCATTGTCACATGTGAATGTGAAAAATTGTCAAAAAAAGGGATCATTATATTCAGTCATAACTCATCTTGTACATTTAATAATTATTTGTGAACCAAATGTCCAGTTTTGTCCTCTTGGGTCTTATACTGCCAACATAAATAATTTATTTTATTTTATCATTTGCAGTCTTGTGTGTTGTCATTCAGCCCCACCAATGGCAGTAGTGAAGGTCCGTACGCTGTGCAGCTGGTTATGGAGGATTTTCCCAGGCAGACGATCAGCCTGACTCACACTAACGGGTCGCAGACGATGATAACTACCAATGACGCTATCAGCAAAATACCCGTCCAGTTTGTTGTAAGGGGTAAGAATAATTTTTTTAAAGCTAATTAAATTGGACCAAACGATTTTATATTTTAAAAAGAATTTCCAGACATCCTTTGAGGCTGTGATGTGATCACACCAGACCAGACGATGTAAAACCACATCCTATCCCATGTACAGGACTCTATTTCGATTAGTCACTAAAGAAATAATGATGAATTATCTGAACATCTGTACAATCTTTTTATAGCAGTCCAACAGTTGCTAAGAATATACTAAGATAAGTGTTGGACCGATTGATGGACCAACCTAGCCTGGAAATCCAGAGCTGCCACTTGCCAATTAAAATTAGCACACCTAGGTGCCGCCCCTTGAGTTTGGAAGCTATTGATCGTGGCCAGACCCTCTATCGTTCTACAAGTGGGTCTGGATTTACAGGTTAGGACCAACCGGCACTGTCCTTAGAATTCTTGAGCGTGGCTGAAATGAGTCTTTTTGTTTTCTTTCCCCCCAGTGGACCCTGTGGTGCCATCCTGCACAGAGGGACTCTATCTGCCCAAGTTTCTGCCTCCAACCCCAGTCCACGGAGCTGTGTATTATACCCCCATCAATCAGACCCTGGAAATCATCATCAAGGCTCAGGCAAATATTTCCATGTAAGTCAGGAGTGAAACAAATGTTATTTTACGAGACAAGAGGTTAATGATGCATTGCAGACCTTTCTCTCCGAGTCCTAAGATAAAAAATACTCGTCAGTAGGGGTGTCACGGTACGGTTCTCAGTTATTAGGAAAAATGTAAAAAAAAAAAAAAGTGTGCAGCATTAACTACTTTTGCAGCTTAAAGGTATTTTTGAGTATAGCCATTAAAGAAAGATTTAAAGCTGGGGTATATGATTTGGGGAGAAAATAGCAGTTGGGATAGAGATTAGAATCGAAATACCTCAACCGCTCCACTTGTTCTCTTTGGTCCCTCCCCTATGGGCCCTCCCTGACACGCTCTACACCAACATCGTTGGTGCCAAAGTGAATGGACAGTCCCAACAGCCAATGAGAACAGAGAATCGGAGCCTTGCTCTGATTGGTCAAAGTGTACAGCTCATGTTAACTTTGACCAATCAGAAATCATATACTCCAGCTTTAACAGAAAGCCGAGTCATATGCCAGATAATGAAGAGAAAAAAGAATTCTATCCACTATCATTTCGTCACAGAAAACAGTTTTGCTCCAATTGCATGAATACATGTACTTGTTACACCCCTACTTACCAGCATTGAGACATTAGTCACATACAGGAATGGCTCTAAGCCTCAAGACAGGTTTGACAAGGGTGCAACCGCAGCGTGACAAAACCTGAATAGTGGAGCTAAGAATACATTTGTTGTGAGCACGTACAATATCTGTTGTACATGTTGTTTAAGTATTATCTCAAGAATTCCAAAGGCAATATAAGGCTTAATATTATAAGCACTCACAACCAAAAATCCACTTGTTGTACAACAACTGCCATGAAAGAAGGATTTAAAGCTGGGGTATATGATTTGGGGAGAAAGTAGCAGTTGGGATAGAGATTCAAATCCAAATACCTCAACCGCTCCACTCTTTGGTCCCTCCCTTATGGGCCCTCCCTGACACGCTCTACACCAACAACGTTGGTGCCAAAGTGAATGGACAGTCCCAACAGCCAATGAGAACAGAGAATTGGAGCCTTGCTCTGATTGGTGAAAGTGTACAGCTCATGTTAACTTTGACCAATCAGAAATCATATACCCCAGCTTTAACAGAAAGCTGAGTCATATGCCAGATGATGGAGAATTTTTTTTTCCATCCACTATCATTTCGTCACAGAAAACAGTTTTCCTCCAATTGCATGTGCAGTGGTTTTGGAAATGGTCTAATCGTCAAATCCTTTCTGTATCGGTTTGTTGAAGGATCTCTGAGCTTCTGTTCAGCGGGCCGCACAACGTAAACCAAACTACATCAGGAGGAGGACAGTTCACTCTGAGGTGGACACCGTCTGAAAACCAAGACGGAGAGAGCCACCCCATCTGCTTTGTCGTCCAGGCAATTTTCAAGTGAGACCCTTGTGTGACAACGTAAATTAAGAAACTGTGGAAATACCTAAAATCATAAACTATTAACTGTGTTTCTTGTGGAAATGTTTTTTTTTAATCAATTCATTTGTGACATTATTTAGTGAATTAGCTTAACGTAGCGATTCATTTCCACAGCTTGAGCAAGTATCACTCGGAGTTACGATGTGTTGTTGTGAGTGTTGGAAACGGTGAGTTGAAATCTTCCTTGTTTCTCTCATGTTATATATCCCATTTTTGATTCCCTAGATTGATCAAACTTCCTCTTTTATATTCACTAATGTTTACAGACCCAATACCAACTACTCCACCAATAATAACACCCACAACACCTGAAGCAGAAGTCTCAAACTTTGGTGAGTACAAGAAATGTGATGATGACTTCCTGCTCGTTCACGGGCACAGAGACCCGCCTCTTTATAGCACTCTGTCTCCTGATTGGATAAAAAACGATCGGGATACTCTACGTTTAATCTGGCAATTACTGCAAAGCTGAATGACTGTGACTTGTGTTATGAACTGTGCATACTGTTCAAGTGATTGCTGTATGAATATATAGTTATTTAACACTTATTTTAGCAACGAAATATAACTTACTTCTCCTTTAATAGACAGAACTGCTGAATTGAGACCCTGTCTAAGACACCCCTGTGCTACAATAACTCCATTGTAAAGATGTTCCACTGTGTTTCTACAGTTGTAGGTCTGGGAGTAAAGATTTCCTCTTCGTCTCAACTCTCTGAGGAAGACATCAAGAATACCGTCTTACAACAGGTCAGTGTCTTCTAATCTATTCAGAAATCCGTTCAAAGCATTGTATAGTTTTAAATATTCAAGGTGGGTAGGACTGTAAGCCAAATATAAATGAATAAATATTGTCACTAAACACATTTAATGTGTTCCGTTATTTGCGTCACCATTTATTTAATTTATGCATTACCAGACCAAACGGTCTTGTGGTATACGGCCCAGAGGCCAGAGGTTCTATTATCTATCTATCTTTTTTTGTGTTCTATTAAAACAGAAAGAGCAGGGTAATGTAGGTATTTAGTAGACTGGTACTACCAGACCATCGTACTTCATTTCATTTGTACAGATGGTCTGGAATCACTCAATTGACAAACGTTAACTCACTTGAAGGCGGGTGTCTGTTGAAGTTTAAAACTATTGGATCTGCCCAGTGCCACTCTGGATTAGCCAACCAATCACATAACGTTTGGTTGTGACGTATGTCATGCGTTGGCTTCTGACTACAACTGAAACTGTTCGCTGATTGGACAGCCAAAAACCTGGCTGAGAAAACCCGGGAATATACCGCAGACCCAGACTGACTACTGAAGGAAAATTAAAATTGAGCGGAAGTAGGTGGGCGGGCGGTGCCAGTCTAGGTATTTAGGGGGCGATAAGAACCAACCTGTTTGTTTTAATTATCAGATCTGAGAAAGCAGCGATGATAACTCAGCAACATCCATCTCTTTTTTCTGTTTCCAGATAAGAGATGAACTGGTGAGACTAGGGCTGCCGTCGGACATCCCTCTGAGGCTCGTGAGTAGCCTGGAGGTGGAACCTACAACCAAAGCATAACATGTTGTTTCAACGTGAAGATTTATTCAACCCTGGACGGATATTAAACCTGCAGTGTGTAGAATTTTGGGTTTTATTTCCTAGCAGATTTTGTAGCTAGTAATTATAATATCCATAAGTACATTTAATTTAGTGCATAATAGCTGAAAAAAAAAAGTTTGAATTATTTTTTTTCCCTTAGAAAGGGTCTCATATATGTCCATATTTCTGCATATTTTGGACCAAGGCCTAGTGCCGCCATCTTGAAAGTGTCATAGTTGGAATGTCATCAGGTGCATTGTTTAAAATTTAGAATTGTTCTTGTCCTTGAAGGCCACTGTAGCTTCTGTTATTATTCGAAAGGGGTGGGGTTACCCAGGGAGCGTTGCATTCTAGAACTTTGAAGAACTTTCTTGATGATGTCATATTACACACTGCACCTTTAAATACTGTAAGGCCATTTGTTCTACCTAAACGATCATACTTATAGTGGAATCTGAATCTGGTCATTTCATTATTTTGAAAGTTTTTCCATACTCAAATAGTAAATGATATTTTTATGGCCCTGGATAGCAAACAACACTGTGCTTCTCTTTGTATTGATTTTTCCAAGGCCTTCGATACGGTGGACCATGATGTATTATTGCATAGATAATAGGCTAATAAAGGACTGTCTAATTCTGCTGCTGGTTGGTTTTCTAAATATCTTTCAGACAGGATTAAAATTGTTCAAATTGATGGCTGCTCCTCTGATACTGTGGCTGTCCACAAGGGGGTGCCACAAGGCTCTACACCAGGTCCCTTGTTGTTTACCATTTATATATATGATTTAGGGAAATGTGTCCAAAATGCAAATGCCCATTTTTATGCAGAAGATACTATTATTTAATGTTTTGGAGAGTCTGTGTTAATGGCTGTTGAACGCTTGCAAGCTGCTTTTAAAGAAATGGAAGCCCAACTCCTGTCTTTAAGACTGGTACTTAATGCAGATAAAATTTAAATTATGATCTTCAATCCAGGGACAAAAATAACTGTCGGCCCACTCTAATTACATCTCAAGGTATTCTGATTGAATAAAATGTGTAAAATGTTTTTTTTTCTACAAAAGGGGGGCCCTGCAGAAAAAGTTTGGGGACCATTGCTATAGCCTATGTTTGCTCAAAGACATAGCAAAGAGACAGCCAAATGTAATTATGGTGTGGTAAGCGGTACATTTCTAATCGTTTGACAGCCCTATTAATAACTTGTGCCCTGTGCCAGATGAAGCAATCCTCTTTCTGGAATGCATTGTTCCCATCAAATAAGATTCCTGTCGTTCAAAGGTTCTTTACTCTTTTACTTTGCAAAAATCTAGGCTGGTCAATTTGTTTGAAGTAAAGTAAGTAAAATGTTGTTATAAAAGCACATTTACAGTTTGCACTGACCAAAGTGCTGTAGTGCATTCAGTAGGTTTTATGAATAGAGTTAGACTACCTAGGTCAGTAAATATTGCTTTTTTGAATTTGGAGGGGTTAAAGATAACTTCGGTTTTGCTATTGTTAAGCTGGAAGAAGACATTCTGAATGAAAGAGTAAGAGAGAAGGAAGCTGATTTCTTTCTCTTTTTTTTTTGCTTTTACAAACATATCAAATTGCTGCATTATTGCCAACAGCAGAGCCTTCCTTGAACTCAACTCATTGACTATTCGGAATGTTGTTGTTGCCACAACACAAACCGCTTCATCATAGCAGCCTCGCCTTTTTCATTGTTCTTAAAATAGAATATTGTTTGGTATTTATTCACCTTCTTTGTGTGGAGAGATAACACTTATCACCATGTCGCTCTCTCTACTACTGCTGCTGGTCTGCAGCGCAAAGGCAACTCATTTTTTTGGAACAGTGATGACCTACTACCCCAAAAACACTCACACAAATGGATCTATGACGGTACGTATAGATTTGTTTTAATCTAATTTATTTATTACCCCTTGCTAAAATGCCAGTTTACAGAGCTTTGGATGTTTATTAACACAGGATTTTTTTTGTAGTGCACATACAGTAAGGACAGTTAGTGGATCATGAGGAGATATTCACTGATTTGGACAAAAAGTGATTTGACAACAAGCATTCTCCCGAATCACTAACTCCACCTTTAAAACAAAACAACTTGTCACTGTTCTACTGCAGGTGGTCCTTCCCTATAAGATGAACTTCCACGAATGTCAAGATGACACGTGGATTTGTTACAATAAGGACTGTGGGACTCAGACCTCTTTCGTGGTGAACAAGGTCTACAAAGAGAGCACCGGAGAATGGTGTCAGACAGAAGGAATCATAACTCGGCAGGTGCCCAACAACGCTCCATTTCAGCTGATGTGAGTTCACTGTTAAAAAGACTAACATACAGCTCCAGAAAAAATTAAGAGACCACTTCAAATGTTCAGTGTATCTTGTTTTACTCTTTAGAGGCATATGTTTGAGTAGAATGAACATTTTGGTTTTATAACTTGGTTTTATATAAACTAGGGGAGTACGGGGTTATATGTCACACGGATTGGTTGTCACAATCGTTATATCTTGGAACCAGAAGGCGCTGTCTGTGAGATTTTGGTATGTAAATATCCAGAATTGGGATCAGAGGTCATCTACATAGTCTTCCTTGGAGTTAGACTGCTGATTTTGAGGTGAAAGGACAGTTTGTGTTTTTCATGTCAAATTGAAAATATTTAGCTCCTCAGTATTTCTCTTCTAGGCTTTTACACAATGCAATGAGTTTATAACAAAACACTTGTTACCCATAAAGAGTGTGAAGGGTAAACTATAGTTTAGATTGTGGTTAGCAAGCTAATTAGTTGTCAGATGGTTGTTGGCCTTGATTCTAGCAAGAATTCAAGTTGGGGTTGGTCGTCACATTTTTTGGGGGGTTTGTTGTCACATGTTATCCAAAGGCTGCAGCCAGAAAAGGAACCCAATAACGAAAGAAATTGTCAAGCTGTATCCTCACTGACACCCCAGAGAAGGAAGGAATAGAGCAGGAAAAGGCAGCTAGCATGCAAAAGAAAAAAGGGCAACAAAATCAAAAC
Source organism: Ammodytes dubius (assembly GCA_026122265.1). Classification (NCBI taxonomy): domain Eukaryota; kingdom Metazoa; phylum Chordata; class Actinopteri; order Uranoscopiformes; family Ammodytidae; genus Ammodytes; species Ammodytes dubius. The sequence goes on along the minus strand of CM047513.1, from coordinate 2,734,721 downwards.
AACCCAGTGCATCCCAAACTAGACCAGCTGTCAAGGCTACAGTAAGTTATGAAGGCCTATTTGCCAACTTGACAATGCAATTAAACTTTCAAATTTAGTTCTACTTTCTTGCCTTCTTTTTAAGATTATTCCCATTAAGATAACATTGTGACAAACAACACCATAGTGTGTGACATCCGACCCCTTGATGGGGTTGGTTGTCACAATGTGTAAGGGTGTCTTTGATGATTAATTTCTTCTTTATTAGAATAAGATAGAAAAAGTGAGGGGTACACATAATGTAGGAATGACTATTGAAAGATGTTTAGGTGATGAGCAATTCTCACTAGAGTAAAACGTGTGCCTACTTACCCCGTTCTCCCCTACTGACAACATTGGTCCATTTCCAGAATTAAACCACTGTATTTGGGACGATCTGAGATATTTGAGGTTTAGCTAAATGTGTATTACTTGAGCAAATCGGACATGTACAACAAAAAAACTGACTTTCCGATGGACATCCACCACAGGTTAGACGGTGGTAACTGGATAAATGGCATCGTAAATAACATTGTAAGATGGAGAGCAGTGACTCTGGTGGATCTGAGGAACCGGTCGGACACTGGCCGAGCCAACAGTTCACCACAGACCACCGTCCTGCCGGCCGTGAGGTAAGTTTACATCTTTTTCGTAGTAATTATTGTGCACAACAAGTTCAGATGAGAAGCGTCTGTATAGTGTTTTCATCTGGAAATCTTGGGTGTTGTGTTCAGTCCATTATCTGCAGCTTTGAAGTTGTGTGATGTCACAGAAAGAGAAATGTAGGGTTAGACAGTGAGACCATAAAACACTCTTTCTGCCTTTTCTCAGGCTACGATGATCCGATTTCAATTTTTTTTGCACTATTATACTTCATAGGATCTCCGAGTTCAATACACCTTCATATTCCAACCGGTGAAGTAGGCCTTTAAGGCCCTTTCCCACCGCCGCGGCAACTCACCGCCTCCATTCATTTCAATGAGGGAAGGGCGGCTGACGGGAGGCGGTTACATTCACGCACAGATTTTGCCGGACCGCTCAGCTTTCCCCGTGTTGACACTCATCGTTGCAAACTATATCTGACTCATCATGCCTTTGTAGGGAGAAAGTGATCAGACAATACTGGCTGTATGAAGTTTAGCAATTAATGCATACGATGCAAGGAGGAGGGGGAAGGCTGCAATCTAGCTTGTATTAGTATCTTGTGTGATAATGTATCTGTTATGTATTGTCTATTTAAGGTGTGTAGTGATAAACATTGAGGAATTTATTCCAGGTTGGTTACAGTAAACAGTTAATATAGATCGGCATTTAATGATAATAAATACCTTTGTCAGGATAAAACAGGTCCAACAGGTTATTTGGCAGAGCCAGATTAGCTGACTCATCATGCCTGTCCTACTCCTTTCCCACTCAGAGTTCCATCAAACTGTCAGAGAGATTTCAAGCTGTTGGCCTTTGACCCTGACGGAGACGAGGTGAAATGCAGATATGGAGTCGCTGCATTGTTAGAGTGTAACCCCTGCACACCACCCTCTGTTCTTACACTATCATCAGTGAGTAACTCTAAAATTGCTCCCGATAGTTAGCCTGCTATCGGTGTGAGTCTGTATGTGAATTGTCACATGTGAATGTGAAAAATTGTAAAAAAAAAGGGAAAATTCAGTCATAACTCATCTTGTACATTTAATCATTCTTTGTGAACCAAATGTCCAGTTTTTGTCCTCTTGGGTCTTATACTGTCAACATACATATATATTTTTTTTAAATCATTTTGCAGCCTTGTTCGTTGTCATTCAGCCCCACCAATAGCAGTAGTGAAGGTCCGTATGCTGTGCAGCTGGTTATGGAGGATTTTCCCAGGCAGACGATCAGCCTGACTCACACTAACGGGTCGCAGACGATGATAACTACCAATGATGCTATCAGCAAAATACCCGTCCAGTTTGTTGTAAGGGGTAAGAATCATTTTTTTTAAAGCCGATTACATTTGACCAAACGTTTTTATATTTTAAAATGAATTTCCAGCCATCCTTTGAGGCTGTGATCACACCTGACAATGTAAAACCACATCCTATCCCATGTACAGGACTCTATTTCGATTAGTCACTAAAGAAATAATGATGGATTATCTGAACATCTGTACAATCTTTTTATAGCAGTCCAACAGTTGCTAAGAATATACTAAGATAAGTGTTGGAACCGATTGATGGACCAACATAGCCTGGAAATCCAGAGCTGCCACTGGCCAATTAAAATTTGCACACCTAGGTGCCGCCCCTTGAGTTTTGAAGGTCTATTGATCGTGGCCAGACCCTCTATCGTTCTAGAAGAGAGTCTGGATTTACAGGCTAGGACCAACCGGCACTGTCCTTAGAATTCTTGAGCGTGACTGAAATGAGTCTTTTTGTTTTCCTTCCCCCCAGTGGACCCTGTGGTGCCATCCTGCACAGAGGGACTCTATCTGCCCAAGTTTCTGCCTCCAACCCCAGTCCACAGAGCTGTGTATTATATCCCCGTCAATCAGACCCTGGAAATCATCATCAAGGCTCAGGCAAATATTTCCATGTGAGTCAGAAGTGAAACAAATGTTATTTTACGAGACATGAGGTTAATGATGCATTGCAGACCTTTCTCTCCGAGTCCTAAGATAAAAAATACTCGTCAGTAGGGGTGTCACGGTACGGTTCTCAGTTATTAGGAAAAATGTAAAAAAAAGTGTGCAGCATTAACTACTTTTGCAGCTTAAAGGTATTTTTGAGTATAGCCATTAAAGAAAGATTTAAAGCTGGGGTATATGATTTGGGGAGAAAATAGCAGTTGGGATAGAGATTAGAATCGAAATACCTCAACCGCTCCACTTGTTCTCTTTGGTCCCTCCCCTATGGGCCCTCCCTGACACGCTCTACACCAACATCGTTGGTGCCAAAGTGAATGGACAGTCCCAACAGCCAATGAGAACAGAGAATCGGAGCCTTGCTCTGATTGGTCAAAGTGTACAGCTCATGTTAACTTTGACCAATCAGAAATCATATACTCCAGCTTTAACAGAAAGCCGAGTCATATGCCAGATAATGAAGAGAAAAAAAGAATTCTATCCACTATCATTTCGTCACAGAAAACAGTTTTGCTCCAATTGCATGAATACATGTACTTGTTACACCCCTACTTACCAGCATTGAGACATTAGTCACATACAGGAATGGCACTAAGCCTCAAGACAGGTTTGACAAGGGTGCAACCGCAGCGTGACAAAACCTGAATAGTGGAGCTAAGAATACATTTGTTGTGAGCACGTACAATATCTGTTGTACATGTTGTTTAAGTATTATCTCAAGAATTCCAAAGGCAATATAAGGCTTAATATTATAAGCACTCACAACCAAAAATCCACTTGTTGTACAACAACTGCCATGAAAGAAAGATTTAAAGCTGGGGTATATGATTTGGGGAGAAAGTAGCAGTTGGGATAGAGATTCAAATCCAAATACCTCAACCGCTCCACTCTTTGGTCCCTCCCCTATGGTCCCTCCCTGACACGCTCTACACCAACAACGTCGGTGCCAAAGTGAATGGACAGTCCCAACAGCCAATGAGAACAGAGAATTGGAGCCTTGCTCTGATTGGTGAAAGTGTACAGCTCATGTTAACTTTGACCAATCAGAAATCATATACCCCAGCTTTAACAGAAAGCTGAGTCATATGCCAGATGATGGAGAATTTTTTTTTCCATCCACTATCATTTCGTCACAGAAAACAGTTTTCCTCCAATTGCATGTGCAGTGGTTTTGGAAATGGTCTAATCGTCAAATCCTTTCTGTATCGGTTTGTTGAAGGATCTCTGAGCTTCTGTTCAGCGGGCCGCACAACGTAAACCAAACTACATCAGGAGGAGGACAGTTCACTCTGAGGTGGACACCGTCTGGAAACCAGGATGGAGAGAGCCACCCCATCTGCTTTGTCGTCCAGGCAATTCTCAAGTGAGTCCCTTTTGCAACGAGCGTATAACAACGTAAATTAAGAAACTGGGAAATACCTAAAATCATAAACTATTAACTGTGTTTCTTGTGGAAATGTTTTTTTTTAATCAATTCATTTGTGACATTATTTAGTGACTTAGCTTAACGTAGCGATTCATTTCCACAGCTCGAGCAAGTTTCACTCGGAGTTACGATGTGTTGTTGTGATTGTTGGAAACGGTGAGTTGAAATCTTCCTTGTTTCTCTCATGTTATAAATCCCATTTTTGATTCCCTAGATTGATCAAACTTCATCTTTTATATTCACTGATGTTTACAGACCCAATACCAACTACTCCACCAATAATAACACCCACAACACCTGAAGCAGAAGTCTCGAACTTTGGTGAGTACAAGAAATGTGATGATGACTTCCTGCTCGTTCACGGGCACAGAGACCCGCCTCTTTATAGCACTCTGTCTCCTGATTGGATAAAAAACGATCGGGATACTCTACGTTTAATCTGGCAATTACTGCAAAGCTGAATGACTGTGACTTGTGTTATGAACTAACTGTGCATACTGTTCAAGTGATTGCTGTATGAATATATAGTTATTTAACACTTATTTTAGCAACGAAATATAACTTACTTCTCCTTTAATAGACATGTGACACTGCTGAATTGAGACCCTGTCTAAGACACCCCTGTGCTACAATAACTCCATTGTAAAGATGTTCCACTGTGTTTCTACAGTTGTAGGTCTGGGAGTAAAGATTTCCTCTTCGTCTCAACTCTCTGAGGAAGACATCAAGAATACCGTCTTAGAACAGGTCAGTGTCTTCTGTCTCGTTCAAAGCATTGTATAGTTTTAAATATTCAAGGTGTGTTGGACTGTAAGCCAAATATAAATGAATAAATATTGTCACTAAACACATTTAATGTGTTCCGTTATTTGCATCACCATTTATTTAATGTATGCATTACCAGACCAAACGGACTTGTGGTATACGGCCCAGAGGCCAGAGGTTCTATTATCTATCTATCTTTTTTTGTGTTCTATTAAAACAGAAAGAGCAGGGTAATGTAGGTATTTAGTAGACTGGTACTACCAGACCATCGTACTTCATTTCATTTGTACAGATGGTCTGGAATCACTCAATTGACAAACGTTAACTCACTTGAAGGCGGGTGTCTGTTGAAGTTTAAAACTATTGGATCTGCCCAGTGCCACTCTGGATCTGCCAACCAATCGCATAACGTTTGGTCGTGACGTATGTCATGCGTTGGCTTCTGACTACAACTGAAACTGTTCGCTGATTGGACAGCCAAAAACCTGGCTGAGAAAACCCGGGAATATACCGCAGACCCAGACTGACTACTGAAGGAAAATTAAAATTGAGCGGAAGTAGGTGGGCGGGCGGTGCCAGTCTAGGTATTTAGGGGGAGATAAGAATCAACCTGTTTGTTTTAATTATCAGATCTGAGAAAGCAGCGATGATAACTCAGCAACATCCATCTCTTTTTTCTGTTTCCAGATAAGAGATGAACTGGTGAGACTAGGGCTGCCGTCGGACATCCCTCTGAGGCTCGTGAGTAGCCTGGCAGTGGAACCTACAACCAAAGCATAACATGTTGTTTCAACGTGAAGATTTATTAAACCCTGGAGGGACTATAAAAACTTCAAGGCCATTTGTTCTACCTAAACGATCATACTTATAGTGGATTCCGAATCTGGTCATTATATTTTGAAAAAATTTCAAACTAAAATAGTTAATGACATTTTTATGGCCCTGGATAGCAAACAACACTGTGCTTCTCTTTGTATTGATTTTTCCAAGGCCTTCGATACGGTGGACCATGATGTATTAAACCTGCAGTGTGTAGAATTTTGGGTTTTATTTCCTAGCAGATTTTGTAGAAAGTTATAATATCCATAAGTACATTTAATTTAGTGCATAATAGCTGAAAAAAAATGTTTTAATATTGTTTTTTCCCTTAGAAAGGGTCTCATATGTCCATATTTCTGCATATTTTGGACCAAGGCCTAGTGCCGCCATCTTGAAAGTGTCATAGTTGGAATGTCATCAGGTGCATTGTTTAAAATTTAGAATTGTTCTTGTCCTTGAAGGCCACTGTAGCTTATGTTATTATTCGAAAGGGTTGGGGTTACCCAGGGAGCGTTGCATTCTAGAACTTTGTAGAACTTTCTTGATGATGGCATATTACACACTGCACCTTTAATGCATAGATTGGCTAATAAAGGACTGTCTAATTCTGCTGCTGGTTGGTTTTCTAAATATCTTTCAGACAGGACTCAAATTGTTAAAATTGATGGCTGCTCCTCTGATACTGTGGCTGTCCAAAAGGGGTGTGCCACAAGGCTCTATACTAGGTCCCTTGTTGTTCACTATTTATATTAATGATTTAGGGAAATGTGTCCAAAATGTAAATGCCCATTTTTATGCAGAAGATACTATTATTTAATGTTTTGGAGAGTCTGTGTTAATGGCTGTTGAACGCTTGCAAGCTGCTTTTAAAGAAATGGAAGCCCAACTCCTGTCTTTAAGACTGGTACTTAATGCAGATAAAATTTTAATTATGATCTTCAATCCAGGGACAAAACTAACTGTCGGCCCACTCTAATTACATCTCAAGGTATTCTGATTGAATAAAATGTGTAAAAAATGTTTTTTCTACAAAAGGGGGGCCCTGCAGAAAAAGTTTGGGGACCATTGCTATAGCCTATGTTTGCTCAAAGACATAGCAAAGAGACAGCCAAATTTAATTATGGTGTGGTAAGCGGTACATTTCTAATCGTTTGACAGCCCTATTAATAACTTGTGCCCTTTGCCAGATGAAGCAATCCTCTTTCTGGAATGCATTGTTCCCGTCAAATAAGATTCCTGTCGATCAAAGGTTGTTTACTCTTTTAATTTGCAAAAATCTAGGCTGGTCAATTTGTTTGAAGTAAAGTAAGTAAAATGTTGTTATAAAAGCACATTTATAACAGTTTGCACTGACCAAAGTGCTGTACATAGTGCATTCAGTAGGTTTTATGAATAGAGTTAGACTACCTAGGTCAGTAAAGATTGCTTTTTTGAATTTGGAGGGGTTAAAGATGATAACTTCGGTTTTGCTATTGTTATGCTGGAGGAAGACATTCTGAATGAAAGAGTAAGAGAGAAGGAAGCTGATTTCTTTCTCTTTTTTTTTGCTTTTACAAACAAAAATAAAATTGCTGCATTATTGCCAACAGCAGGGCCTTCCTTGAACTCAACTCATTGACTATTCGGAATGTTGTTGTGCCACAACACAAACCGCTTCATTATAGCAGCCTCGCCTTTTTCATTGTTCTTAAAATAGAATATCATTTGGTATTTATTCACCTTCTTTGTGTGGAGAGATAACACTCATCACCATGTCGCTCTCTCTACTACTGCTGCTGGTCTGCAGCGCAAAGGCATCTCCTTTTTTTGGAACAGTGATAACCTACTACCCCAAAAACACTCACCCAGATGGATCTATGACGGTACGTATAGATTTGTTTTAATCCAATTTATTTATTACCCCTTGCTAAAATGCCAGTTTACAGAGCTTTGGATGTTTATTAACACAGGATATTTTTTGTAGTGCACATACAGTAAGGATAGTTAGCGGATCATAAGGAGATATTCACTGATTTTGACAAAAAGTGATTTGACAACAAGCATTCTCCCGAATCACTAACTCCACCTTTAAAACAAAACAACTTGTCACTGTTCTACTGCAGGTGGTCCTTCCCTTTAAGATGAACTTCCACCAATGTCAATATGGTGACCGGTGGTTTTGTGTCAGTGGGGACTGTAGGACTGTGACCTCTATTGTGCTGAACAAGGTCTACCACGAGAGCACCGGAGAATGGTGTCAGACAGAAGGAATCACGACTCGGCAAGTGCCCAGCAACGCTCCATTTCAGCTGGGGTGAGTTCACTGACACTAACTTAAATAACATAAGCCAAAACCTTCTTTTCTGAAATGGCTTGATGCAAAACAATAATTTTTACAGTCAGCCTGTGAGCCACTATGCGGAAGAAGATAATAAACAGTACAAAATATACAAATAGATAAAATAGGTCCATTTCCAGAATTAAAGTTCAGTGGTAATAAGGTGTTGCAAGTTGTAGCAGTCAATCATATAGTCACATGAAGAAAAAAATGTGAACCACTGTATCTGGGCTTATCTAAGATCTTTGAGGTTCAGCTAAATGTGTATTACTTGAGCAAATCGGACATTTACAACACAAAAACTGACTTTCCCATGGACATCCACCACAGGTTAGTCGGTAATAGCTGGACAAGTAACATAAATAACATTGCAATCTGGAGAGCAGTGACTCTGGTGGATCTGAGGAACCGGTCGGACACTGGCCGAGCCAACAGTTCACCACAGACCACCGTCCTGCCGGCCGTGAGGTAAGTTTACATCTTTTTCTTAGTAATTATTGTGCACAACAAGTTCAGATGAGAAGCGTCTGTATATGTGTTTTCATCTGGAAATCTTGGGAGTTGTGTTCAGTCCATTATCTGCAGCTTTGAAGTTGTGTGATGTCACAGAAAGAGAAATGTAGGGTTAGACAGTGAGACCATAAAACACTCTTTCTGCCTTTTCTCAGGCTACGATGATCCGATTTCAATTTTTTTTGCACTATTATACTTCATAGGATCTCCGAGTTCAATACACCTTCATATTCCAACCGGTGAAGTAGGCCTTTAAGGCCCTTTCCCACCGCGCGGCAACTCACCGCCTCCATTGATTTCAATGAGGGAAGGGCGGCTGACGGGAGGCGGTTACATTCGCGCACAGATTTTGCCGGACCGCTCAGCTTTCCCCGTGTTGACACTCATCGTTGCAAACTATATCTGACTCATCATGCCTTTGTAGGGAGAAAGTGATCAGACAATACTGGCTGCATGAAGTTTAGCATGAGAGTTTAATTCAGAACAATGGTAAAATGAACAATGGACTGGCTCTACCTGTAATTAATGCATAAGATGCAAGGAGGAGGGGGAAGGCTGCAATCTAGCTTGTATTAGTATCTTGTGTGATAATGTATCTGTTATTGTCTATTTAAGGTGTGTAGTGATAAACATTGAGGAATTTATTCCAGGTTGGTTACAGTAAACAGTTAATATAGACATAATATCGGCATTTAACGATAATAAATACCTTTGTCAGGACAAAACAGGTCCAACAGGTTATTTGGCAGAGCCAGATTAGCTGACTCATCATGCCTGTCCTACTCCTTTCCCATTCAGAGTTCCATCGAACTGTCAGAGAGATTTCAAGCTGTTGGCCTTTGACCCTGACGGAGACGAGGTGAAATGCAGATATGGAGACATCGCATTAGCATTGTTAGAGTGTTACCGCTGCACACCACCATCTGTTCTTACACTCTCATCAGTGAGTAACTCTAATTTAAATGAATCTTATGACTCAATCTCAAACTTGGATAACAGGTTAAAAAAATGTAAAGAATTTTAAATTTATTTTTATTTTTTAATCGTGATTCTGCCTTCTCACACCGCGAAGCGGGATCGTGGCTCTGTGTATCGCGATTCTTGGTTCAATATACATATCGTTACAGATGTGTGAACCAAATGTCCAGTTGTGTCCTCTTGGATCTAATACTATATCTCTTTTTTTTTAAATCATTTTGCAGCCTTGTTCGTTGTCATTCAGCCCCACCAATAGCAGTAGTGAAGGTGCGTACGCTGTGCAGCTGTATATGGAGGATTTTCCCAGGCAGACTATCAGCTTGACTCACACTAATGGGTCGCAGACGATGATAACTACCAATCACGCTATCAGCAAAATACCCGTCCAGTTTGTTGTAAGGGGTAAGAATCGTTTTTTTAAAGCTAATTAAATTGGACCAAACGTTTTTTATATTTTAAAATGAATTTCCAGCCATCCTTTGAGGCTGTGATCACACCTGACAATGTAAAACCACATCCTATCCCATGTACAGGACTCTATTTCGATTAGTCACTAAAGAAATAATGATGGATTATCTGAACATCTGTACAATCTTTTTATAGCAGTCCAACAGTTGCTAAGAATATACTAAGATAAGTGTTGGACCGATTGATGGACCAACCTAGCCTGGAAATCCAGAGCTGCCACTTGCCAATTAAAATTAGCACACCTAGGTGCCGCCCCTTGAGTTTGGAAGGTCTATTGATCGTGGCCAGATCCTCTATCGTTCTACAAGTGTCCTTAGAATTCTTGAGCGTGACTGAAATTTGTCTTTGTTTTCTTTCCCCCCAGTGGACCCTGTGGTGCCATCCTGCACAGAGGGACTCTATCTGCCCAAGTTTCTGCCTCCAACCCCAGTCCACGGAGCTGTGTATTATACCCCCATCAATCAGACCCTGGAAATCATCATCAAGGCTCAGGCAAATATTTCCATGTGAGTCAGAAGTGAAACAAATGTTATTTTACGAGACATGAGGTTAATGATGCATTGCAGACCTTTCTCTCCGAGTCCCAAGATAAAAAATACTCGTCAGTAGGGGTGTCACGGTACGGTTCTCAGTTATTAGGAAAAATGTAAAAAAAAAAAAACAGTGTGCAGCATTAACTACTTTTGCAGCTTAAAGGTATTTTTGAGTATATCCATTAAAGAAAGATTTAAAGCTGGGGTATATGATTTGGGGAGAAAATAGCAGTTGGGATAGAGATTAGAATCGAAATACCTCAACCGTTCCACTTGTTCTCTTTGGTCCCTCCCCTATGGTCCCTCCCTGACACGCTCAGGTGTAATGGACAGTCCCAACAGCCAATGAGAACAGAGAATCGGAGCCTTGCTTTGATTGGTCAAAGTGTACAGCTCATGTTAACTTTGACCAATCAGAAATCATATACCCCAGCTTTAACAGAAAGCCGAGTCATATGCAAGATAATGAAGAGAAAAAAAGAATCCTATCCACTATCATTTCGTCACAGAAAACAGTGTTGCTCCAATTGCATGAATACACGTACTTGTTACACCCCTACTTACCAGCATTGAGACATTAGTCACATACAGGAGTGGCACTAAGCCTCAAGACAGGTTTGACAACGGTGCAACCGCAGCGTGACAAAACAAAACCTGAATAGTGGAGCTAAGAATACATTTGTTGTGAGCACGTACAATGTCTGTTGTACATGTTGTTTAAGTATTATCTCAAGAATTCCAAAGGCAATATAAGGCTTAATATTATAAGCACTCACAACCAAAAATCCACTTGTTGTACAACAACAGCCATGAAAGAAATATTTAAAGCTGGGGTGGAGGATTTGGGGAGAAAATAGCAGTTGGGATAGAGATTCAAATCCAAATACCTCAACCGCTCCACTTGTTCTCTTTGGTCCCTCCCCCTATGGGCCCTCCCAGACACGCTCTACACCAACAACGTCGGTGCCAAAGTGAATGGACAGTCCCAACAGCCAATGAGAACAGAGAATTGGAGCCTTGCTCTGATTGGTGAAAGTGTACAGCTCATGTTAACTTTGACCAATCAGAAATCATATACCCCAGCTTTAACAGAAAGCCGAGTCATATGCCAGATGATAGAGAAAAAAAAGTTTCCATCCACTATCATTTCGTCACAGAAAACAGTTTTCCTCCAATTGCATGTGCAGTGGTTTTGGAAATGGTCTAATCTCCAAATATTTTCTGTATCGGTTTGTTGAAGGATATCTGAGCTTCTGTTCAGCGGGCCGTACAATGTAAACCAAACTACATCAGGAGGAGGACAGTTCACTCTGAGGTGGACACCGTCTGAAAACCAAGATGGAGAGAGCCACCCCATCTGCTTTGTCGTCCAGGCAATTTTCAAGTGAGTCCCTTTTGCAACGAGCGTATAATAACGTAAATTAAAGGAGCAGTAAGAGATGTGGTCCTTTTAGCAATATCTTCCTTTCAGCATGCAGTTAGCAGTCCCCTCCCTCGTCCCTACGTCACCACCACATGAACACACAGCCGTCTTAGTGCCGCGATGGAGAGCAGTGAGTTATATTTAGGGCACAGAGACCCGCCTCTTTATAGCGCTCTGTCTCCTTATTGGATAAAAACGAACGGGATACTCGAAATTGTATCTGGCAATAACTACAAAGCTGAATGACTGGGAGACCTGTGTTATGAACTGTGCATAATGTTTAAGTGATTGCTGTATGAATATAGAGTGATTGAAAATATTAACAAACAAATATCACTTACTTCTCCTTTAAGAAACTGTAGAAATACCTACAATCCTTAAACTATTAACTGTGTTTGTTGTGGAAACGTTTTTTTTTTTTTATCAATTCATTTGTGACATTATTTAGTGAATTTGCTTAACGTAGCGATTCATCTCCACAGCTCGAGCAAGTATCACTCGGAGTTACGATGTGTTGTTGTGATTGTTGGAAACGGTGAGTGGAAATCTTCCTTGTTTCTCTCATGTTATAAATCCAATGGTTGATTCCGTAGATTGATCAAACTTCATCTTTTATATTCACTAATGTTTACAGACCCAATACCTACTACTCCACCAACAACAACACCCACAACACCTGGATCCGAAGTCTCAAACTATGGTGAATACAACAAATGTGATGATGATGTGATGTTTTTCAATCTACAATCATGTCTTAAAGGTTCAGTAAGCGATATGGTTCTTTTAGCTAACTTCCTGTCAGTGACTAGCAGTTAGCAGTCCCCTCCCTCGTCCCTACGTCACCACCACATGAACACACAGCCGTCTTCATCAGATAGTGCCGCGATGGAGAGCAGCGAGTCATCGTTCACGGGCACAGAGAACCGACTCTTTATAGCGCTCTGTCTCCTGATTGGATAAAAAAAATATCGGGATACTCTAAAATTTTATCTGGCAATTACTGCAAAGCTGAATGACTGTGACTTGTGTTATGAACTGTGCATACTGTTCAAGTGATTGCTGTATGAATATATAGTTATTTAACACTTATTTTAGCAATGAAATATAACTTACTTCTCCTTTAATAGACAGAACTGCTGAATTGAGACCTTATCTAAGACACCAATGTGCTACAATAACTCCATTGTAAAGTCGTGCCAATGTGTTTCTACAGTTGTAGGTCTGAGAGTAAAGATCTCCTCTTCGTCTCAACTCTCTGAGGAAGACATCAAGAGTACCGTCTTACAATGGGTCAGTGTCTTCTAATCTATTCAGAAATCCGTTCAAAGCATTGTATAGTTTTATATATTCAAGGTGGGCTGGACTACATATTACAGATACATTTGAATAATAAGTTATCTCAACAAAAGAGTTTGTTTTCCTAACTTTTATTTTGTTTTGTGGGTAATTGATGGGAGTTTTAAGAATCAACCTGTTTGTTTTAATTATCAGATCTTAGAAAGCAGCGATGATAACTTAACAACATCCATCTCTTTTTTCTGTCTGCAGGTAAGAGAGGAACTGCTGAGACAAGGGCTTCCACCGGACAGTGTTCTAAGGCTAGTGGAACCTACAACCACAGCATAACATGTTGTTTCAACGTGAAGATTTATTAAACCCTGGAGGGACTATAAAAACTTCAAGGCCATTTGTTCTACCTAAACGATCATACTTATAGTGGAATCTGAATCTGGTCATTTCATTATTTTGATATATAGATTTTTTGGAACAATATAAATATCATGAAAATAAATCACGATAGTTTGCCATGTGCTTTTCTAGCACAGCCCTACCATTCCGCAGAAATACCGTTTTGTAAATGTGCTTACTTGAATCTATCTAGTTTGGCACCATGTGAACCCAGCTATAGAGATTAAGTTGTTAAATCAAAATAGTTACAAGCGCCCTCTTGAAAAAATAATGCGTATTTTGCCATTTTTTTGTGTGGGACTGTGACACCAGAGTGAGTCAGTTTGTTTGTATCTGTTGAGACCCGCTCCAGCGCCCTGCCTGATGACCCAGCAGGTGTATAGGTGAGTCTGGGATGTTTTGGGGGCTGAGGGACGGACACAGGTGCTTGTAGCAGTTGTAGATCTTTTAGTATTTTGACTCAGAGAAGCTTTTAAACTCTCTCTCTCATGAATGATTCACTCATCTTGCTACAAGGCCCTCTAGCTTCTACCCTGAGGTCCAAATCAGAGGTGTATTTGATAATTTTTTTTTTCTTTCCCTTTTTGCTGGGTTTTTTTGTCTGCCTGAGTGAGCAGTTGAGTGTACGGCTGAATGAGCAACTCCTTTTCTGCCTAGAGGTACAACCGCACCACCACACCACCGAGGGATTCACCGGTCAAATCTGCCGGAAATCAAACTAACGAGCTTTGACAGAAGGCAACATGCTACCTGCTGGGAACACTGCCAACACTTTTCTTGGGTCTTTTCTCCGCAACGCTTCACAGCTTTTTTTTTTCTTCTAACCCTCCCGCGGTGCTGTCGGCGTGGATGTTGCCTGTCAAAAGGTTTCTTATCCTGGTAATGAGTCGTATGTATGTGTGTGTTGGACGATATTCAAAATGGACTAGTCATTAAAACTACAGATAGGGGCGCTCCGTGGTTTAGTGGTAAGAGCGTGTACCATAGTTATCTGCATGTCATCCCCCTCCCCCCTCTCCATCTACCCCATTTCATCTCTGTCTCTCCACACTGCCAAATAAAGCATGAAAGATACCCCCAAAAATTATCTTAAAAAGACAAAAAAAAGCACAGAGCATAGTCTGAATCTTACCCTGCGTTCCGAATCGCATACTTTCAACTATTTACTATGGAAGAAAAAAGATTTAGGATGTCCCGATTCTTGAGGCCAGATTGATTGTTAGTGTTGAAAACTGCATCCTATTTGGGCGATTCTGACCCACAATCCAGTGCGAACCTGAAGTGACATCACATCGACGGAGCCTCCATATGAAAACAAACGGGGATGCGACGGATATAAAAGCAAGAGGCAAGATCAAGGCGCAACGTTATGATGAAATAAATAAGTAAAAGTATGTCCCAATAAGTATGCCTACTGCATCCTAACTAGATTCTTTTTATCGTCGGATGTAGGATGTAGTATGTAGAATAGAAAAAAGAAAGAGTATGCTAATCGGAACGCAGGGAGTGTGTCTGCAGTGGTGTGTTGACTATGTAAGATGACACAATACAGCCTGGAACTATTGACATTCATCTTAGTCTGAATCATATAAACATGAACAGTATGTTTTCAGATGTTTCATCATTATGTTCAAACCCACAAATTAAGTCTTTTTAACCCAGTGACTGGACGCGGCTGTCACCCCTTAGGGTTCGGCAGTAATACGTTAATAACAGACTCTGGGGGAATTTCAAAATAGCAATGGTATATTCCTTTAATTGCTGCTGTGTCATGTGATGTTGTATGTTTGTAATGAATGCCCTAAGAGAGAGAGTTGTGTGTGTGTGTGTGTGTGTGTGTGTGTGTGTGTGTGTGTGTGTGTGTGTGTGTGTGTGTGTGTGTGTGTGTGTGTCCAGCAGCAGCACCAATACTTGTGTATTTTTAAACTGGGTTGTGAACTACTAATACTACCACATGTTAATTTAAATACTGAAAACACTACCTATTTATGAATATTATATTCCATTTCTACCAAGTCTGTTCTTAAAGACGCAAATTCCCTTTAATCACTGCACCTTTAAACCTCTGCAGAAGAGAAACATGATGTTATCAACTGACTGAGCAATTTAAAACACACACACACACACACACACACACACACACACACACAACAGACCAATTAGACGTATTCAACTGACAGCTTCTAAACTTGGAATGGTGTAAAACCATGCAAGAAATGTGATTGAAATGTTGTAATTAATTCAGTTTGTTTCATGTTGATTTTTCGTTTGTGTTTTAATCAGATACGAGTCATTACTCTAACATATTGGCCAAGAAATCATGTTCCGTTCCAAACATTCTTCTGACCGCAACAGGCAAGAGATTTACATGGTGTGTGTGTGTGTGTGTGTGTGTGTGTGTGTGTGTGTGCGTGCGTGCGTATACGGATTGATCAAAGTAACTTTATGGACAGTTTATAAAACACAAACACTACAGTCGACTGCACATTCCCTCACCGAGACGCAAATTAAACTCATATTTAATTGCTGTTTTACAATCTCCAGTTTGCGAAATACACTTAATTTACAGAGAGGTAAAATTCTTACACACACACACACACACACACACACACACACACACACACACAGAAAAAGACACACACACACACACACACACGTACGTTTTGGCTGCGACCTGAAGGTTTATTTTCAGCAACATTAAAACATCCAGCTGCCAGCACAGAGCTCAGCAGGTGATTTCAGAAGTTTTTTTTTTTTTTATCAGGTCAGGAGCAGCTGGCATAAGGAGCGGGAGTGTGTGTGTGTGTGTGTGTGTGTGTGTGTAGTGTGAGTGAGTGAGTGAGTGAGTGAGTGAGTGAGTGAGTGAGTGAGTGAGTGAGTGAGTGAGTGAGTGAGTGAGTGAGTGAGTGAGTGAGTGAGTGAGTGAGTGAGTGAGTGAGTGAGTGAGTGAGTGAGTGAGTGAGTGAGTGAGTGAGTGAGAGAGAGAGAGAGAGAGAGAGAGAAATAGAAGAAATACCTATTAGCTTCTTTAAAGCTCCTCACACTACACAGCCAATAAGTATTAAACAGAAAATCCTGCTTTAAGACGTCTCAATTACAAGACTGCAGTTCACACTAATAATTTATTCTTACAATGGAGGAATTGGCATGTGATTTTAAGGCAAGTCAACATGCTAAAAGGAGCTACGAGGAACTTTTATATATTTCTTAAAAAGTAAATTTCTTCCTCTGATGATCATAAATTTACGAATAACAGCAAACGAGACCATCAGTGCAAAGAATTTTAATATAGTTTTTCATAATGCCTTTGTCATGGGTATACGCTCACCCAGAAACTACAGCTTGGGTAGTAAAAACACTACCGCTTTAGTCCAAAGGGGGGGGGGGGGGGGGGGGCAAGATTTTGTCAAAACCTGAAAAGTTCCTTGGAGCACCTTTTAAATGTCCTCTATTTGTAAGTAAGTAAGTAAGTAAAGTGTATTTATATAGCGCCTCTCGCAGACCAGGGTCACAAAGCGCTTCACATTAAAAAACACAATAAAATACAATAAAACGACACATATACAGAGTCTGTTACAAAGAAGAGTTTCCTAAGAACGTACAATATAATACTATACAATATAATACAGAGTACATAGACATGGATCTAGAAGGCCTGTCTGAACAAGTGCGTCTTAAGCTGACTCTTAAAAAAAATTGACAGTTTACAGAATGTATTTAGGTTGAGTTTGATGATTAAATGAAACTTGTCAGCATTCACGTCTCGATGCGTGTCATATGTCTGCCTTTCTTACTATGACAGCCTGTCAATTTAAATTCTCTAATCCCCACAGCAGGGACCATTCCTGACATCTTACACTGCTGTAAGGTATGTTTTTCTTCTCTACAGAAAACCGCAGTGCAATTAAATGACATTATTAAGTTGTCATCTCTTCTGAAACAGTAATTACAGGCCTGCTGAGTCGGAGTTTTATCTGACAGCTTTCAGCCCCCGAGTGGTTTTCAGTATTAAAAAAAAAAGAAAAGAAAAAGACATTTCGTTTTAGTTGATAGATTTATTTTTTTTTTATTCTTCTAGTGAGGCGATTCGTCCATAGGAGCTCATTAAAAAGCTCCATAAAATCAATGAAAGCAGTCCCTGTTGGCGCCTGCAACGAGCCACGCTGTGTAAAGTTTGAGAAGCTCATCCAAGAATATCTGCAGCTATAGCTCAGAGACATTCATCATCGTTATGATCAATTAATTTTTTTTTTTTTTTTTTTTTTAATTTCAGAAGTTAACTTTTCAAACTGGCATAACAACCCAACAGTGGACACATTGGAAAATACACAAGGCCAAGGGCGTAATTTGCAGGGGGGGGGGGGAGGAGCAGGAGTTGCAAACCCCCCAATAAACAAAACCGGCCAATACAATGCCGCCAAATATCTAGAGAGGTGGCGATCTGAACCCCCCTAATGTGGAAGCCAAAGTTACTGTCTTGCAAAAAGGCTATTTATTGTCATCTTTTCCACACTGTCAAAAATGACCACAACATATGAGATGTTTACATTCATTTTAACCTTAAACATTTCATTTAAATTCATATAAGTCAGCGTGTAAGCATAATATAAATCATTTTGAGTGTTGTGTCGTGTATAGTTAAGTTACTTTATTAGTCAATGGTTGGTTACATTGAAATTTGTTTTCGCATCTCCCCTCTCAAGTTACCACACTTGCTCTTTAAAATTAGATTTGCTGTGTTGCTTAAGCCTTCCTAACCTTACACATAACATCACCACCAACAAAGAAATGTAGAATAACTATGATGATCGGACAGTATCGGAAAAGGCCGATATTCAAAACCCCAGACATCGGAATCGGATCGGAACTAAAGATATTCGATTGGTGATTGGTTCAATATAATCTTGTAAAATGTAGTGTTAGGCCAGTGACTAACCCTAACCCTGGGGAAGGTTTAATCGGATCAAAAATTGGATACCGCTGCTGCCCAAACCTAGTCACCCTGTCAATTTGGATTCGGAATCGGAAAACTAAAAATAGCGGATTGGTGCATCCCTACCCCATTTCCTCTGACATACAGCCAGTGTGTGTGTGTGGTGTGTGTGTGTAAAAATCCCAAACTGTTCTCTGTGTGCGTTGAGCCGACACCACAGCGTTTTGCCAAAGACACAAAACCCTATTTAGGCACATTTGCATAATCTGTGTCTATTTCTACACTAGGTGATTTAAGAGAGAGATTTTAGACACAAGCTGAATCTGAAAAAAACTCTAAGGATAGATTTTGTGAGAGGATTGCCCCAGAGTAAGTTTGCTGTGTTATGTGTCTGTATAAATAATCGGTAGCTACTAGATTTCAGTGAAAGCAGAGAAGTTTTAACAGACATGGCAGCCTTTCCTTGACTATATAACAGTACTGAAGGGACCTACCAACATACACACAACTAACAAAATAAAATAAACTAAAATGGCATACTCTAGTTTACAGGATTCTAAGGACTTCTGATTACATTGTTTAAACTATAGGCAAATGTTAAAGCTGGGGTTCACTATCTGGGGAGAAAATAGCAGTTGGGATTAGGGCTGCAGCTAACGATTATTTTGATAATCGATTAATCTGTCGATTATTTTCTCGATTAATCGATTATTAATCGATTAGTGTTTTGGTCCGTAAAATGTCAGAAAATGGTGAAAAATGTTGATAAATTTTCCAAAGCCCATGTTGACGTGCTCAAATGTATTGTTATGTCCAAAACACACAGATATTTCAGTTTACCGTCATAATAGGATTAAAGAAACCAGAAAATATTCACATTTGGGGTGGTAGGATGGCCTAGAGGTAAGGTGGCCGACCAGTAACCATGAGGTTGCTGGTTCGATCCCCGGCACCGGACAGGAGGGTGTTAGTTGCAAAACTAGCAGAGGCTGGTATTGTGTCTACGGTGCCCACCATCTCTACCATTGTGTCCTTGAGCAAGACACTTAACCCCAAAACTGCTCCAGGGGCGCTGTACTGCGGCTGACCCTGCGCTCTGACCCCCTCCGAAGTGTGGTAACTGGAGAGGGGATATGCGAAAAAGATGAATTTCAATGTGCCTCGTGTACAACTGACAAATAAAGATAACTTAACTTAACTTAACTTTGAGAAGCTGAAATCAGAGAATTTGGAATTTTTTTATTAAAAAATTACTCAAAACGATTCATCGATTATCAAAATAGTTGTCGATTATTTTAATAATCGATTAATCATCGATTCTTCGATTAATCGTTGCAGCTCTAGTTGGGATAGAGATTTGAATCCAAATACCTCAACCGCTCCACTTGTTCTCTTTGGTCCCTCCCCTATGGTCCCTCCCTGACACGCTCTACACCAACAACGTCGTGCCAAAGTGAATGGACAGTCCCAACAGCTAATACGAACAGAGAATCGGAGCCTCGTTCTGATTGGTCAAAGTGTACAGCTCATGTTAACCTTGACCAATCAGAAATCATATACCCCAGCCTTAAGCAGAAAATATAAAAGTGCACTTCAGTACTGTTATAGAGTCAAAGAAAGGCTGTTAGGATACATAGTTTCATCTGAATCTTCACTTTAGAAACCAAATTAAAAAATCTGTCAAAAAAAAGTGCAATCAAGATTTATGTTCTCCATCACGGGCCTGTGTGTGTGTGTGTGTGTGTGTGTGTGTGTGTGTGTGTGTGTGTGCAATTTTCCGTAAATTGTTCATCACTATTTGACACCACCACGCAAAGGGTACAATTTAATTTCATTTAACCTTTATTTATACTGGAGATATCAATTAAGGGCTGTGAGACTAATTTACAATGACGTACAAATAAAGGTTAATTGAATATACCCCATAGTTCAAAACAGCAACAGCAGTGTTATCTTGTGCGTTAGCTGGTAGCAGATTGGTTACAGATTGAAAAAGCAATTAAAAAAATGTAAATACAATGTTCTAAACGTAATTAAAATCACGGCTCGCTCTTGCAATTTGAAAGATGCAATTTCAGATTTCTATTTGGATTCCAAAATGACTAATTCTTCAGCCCTTAATTCAACCCATTACTGTTACTAACACATCACTACACCGCCATCAAAATGTAATCATATTTATGGCAGTCTGTTTGACTGAGTTTTATGTAGAATTGAGAACAGGTATCTCCGCCTCGAACTGAAAATAGTCAGGCTGCGTTCCAATCCCCATACTATCTACTATTTAGTACGGTAGAAAATAAGATTTAGGATGTCCCAATTCTTGTGGTCAGATTTAGTATGGTTAGAAATACCCGGATGTCTACTACATTATTATTATCCTATTTGGGCGATTCTGACCCATAATCCAGTGCACACCGGAAGTGACTTTCCATCGATGGAGCCTCCATTTGAAAACAAACGGGGATGCGACGGATATAAAAGCAAGAGGCAAGATCTAGGCGCACTGGTTATGATGAAATAAATAAGTTAGTAAACGTATGTCAATAGTATGCCTACTGCATCCTAACTAGATTATTGTTATGGTCAGATGGAGTAGGCTATGTAGAATAGAAAAAAGAAAGCAAACTTTTTTTTTTTCTAGAAGTAGAGCAGATTGTGTAATACAAAGAAAACAACTAGTTGCTATGGCACCACATTGTCATCCAGAGTGATTATTAACCAAGCAGCACCTCAGTAAAATGTCAGCAGTAAAATAAAAAACGATAGAAAATCACTATTTCCAAACACAATAAAAAGCTGTTTGGAGGCAAATATGCTCTTAACTGGTCCATTATGGCTGGTGCCCAATCCTGCTTAGGGCCCCCAAAAGTCTAGGATCGGCCCTGCATGAGCTGAACCAGCAATATGGGCTTCCTACAACTCACAACCTATATACAGTCTATGCTCACAACAATCAACATTATGCTTTTAAAAAGTTTGGCTACAGCAAGTTAGTTACAACCGTTAGCTTGATAGTTAGCCTGCTAGCTAACTTTAGCAAGCGCTACCTCGAAGGGCAGTTTAGCCTTCTATTTAACATGTAAACTAAATAATCGTCTTATTGTAATATCACACGTGAACACTTATGACGTAGTACATACAGTTGTGACGTAACGTTAAATTGAGGTAATGAAAAGAGAGTTTACAAACGAGATCCCGTTCTGATATTATAATCAAACGAAATTTCAGTCAGAAATCAATCGATTTAAAAGTTTGGTCGATTTTCTGCAACCGTACTCATAACACAGATGCTAATGAACAAGTTTGTGTGAATAAATAGACTCCATTTGTAAATTCGGCACACGTAAAAACACACAAGGCAGCGCATTATTTAGAAAATATTTCAACTTTTCCCTCAGACAAGCGACGAGAGCAACACGATTCAGGCACCAGAAAATCATACTTTTTCAGTATATTATCCCGTTATACATACATAACTGTAGGCCGAATTTTAAAGTGGAATATGCCGATTTTAAAAATGTATGTGCCAGTGCTGTACGTGGTGTGAGTGTATGCAAATAAGCCATTCAAAACAAAAACATGAGGATTTTTCGATTGGGTCTGGCGTCACATTGTTCAGCAAAATAAGCTTCTGCGAGCTAACAAACGACATTTTGGACACACTAAATGACGGGCCATGGTAGCTAAAAAGCCCTTTCTTCAGTAGCCATTATGTCGGAAGAAAGATTGTACAATTAGAAGTAAAATGTGAAAAACTTACGGTTGCGGGAGCTTGGTTTGTTTTCCCTCGCTTGGTTTCGAATTGACAGGCACAGGCTGAGGTAGTGCGCATGCGTGAACTAGAGCCAATGACAGCACCACTATTTATATGAACAATAAAGGTAAATGTAAGTCAGGAATAAAATATACATATAAAAACCAATGAAAACTAAAAAATTATTTAAAAAATATTAAAAAGTTTAATAAAATAATAATGTAGGATTGTATAAAAAATAAATCAGAATAAATCGTCAAACTTTATAAATGCTGAATAAAAATGTATTTTTTTAGGTCTTTCACCACCTAAACTAAATTTATATTTAGAATCGGCTAAATCATTTCAATAACAGAGCCTACACTGTGTATTAACACTGGAATTTTTTCTTTCAGCACTCACACAGTATACAGGTATCGAACTGATTTTGACAAAAAGTGACTTAGACAACAAGCGTTCTCCAAAATCACTGACTCCACCTCTAACTCTCCCTGCGTTCCAATCCCCACACTATCTACAAGTTAGTACGGTAGAAAAAAGATTTAGGATGTTCCAATTCTTGTGGCCAGATTTAGTATGGTTAGAAGTACCCGGATGTCCACAGAAATAGATTTAGAAATACCACAACATCCGGCCGAGATTGTTATAGGGTTGAAAACAGCATCCTATATTTGGCCGATTCTGACCCACAATCCTGAAGTGACGTCACATCGACGGAGCCTCCATATGAAAACAAACGGGGATGCGACGGATATTAAAGCAAGAGGCAAGATCAAGGCGCAATGTTATGATGAAATAAGAGAGTAAAGTACGTCCCAATAGTATGCCTACTGCATCCTAACTAGATTATTTTTATCGTTGGATGTAGTATGTAGAATAGAAAAAAGAAAGAGTATGCGATTCGGAACGCAACCAGAG
>CM047513.1:2656547-2659047 GCA_026122265.1 Ammodytes dubius | reverse complement strand
TGAGTAATTAAGGTGAGGAGAGAAAGAGAGAGAGAGAGAGGGGGGGGGGAGAGAGAGAGAGGGAGGGAGGGGAGGGGGGAGGGGAGGGAGGGAGAGGGGAGAGAGGGGAGAGAGAGGGAGAGAGGAGGGGGAGAGAGAGGGGGGGGCAGGAGAGAGAGAGAGTTAGAGGGAGAGAGGGGAGAGGAGAGAGAGGGGGGGCAGAGAGAGAGAGAGAGGGAGAGAGGGGAGAGAGGAGAGAGGAGAGAGAGAGAGGAGAGAGAGAGAGAGGGAGGGAGAGAGAGAGAGGGAGGGGAGTGAGAGGAGAGAGGGGAGAGGGGAGAGAGGGGAGAGGGAGGGAGAGAGAGAGAGGAGGGAGGGGAGAGGGAGAGAGAGGGAGGGAGAGAGAGAGGGGAGGAGGGTGGAGAGAGGGGGGTTAGGAGAGAGAGAGGGAGAGAGAGAGGGTGAGAGAGAGAGAGGGAGGGAGAGTGAGAGAGAGAGAGAGAGAGAGAGAGGGGGAGAGAGAGGGAGAGAGGGAGAGAGAGAGAGGGAGGGAGAGAGAGGGAGAGAGGGGAAGGGAAGGGTGAGAGAGGATCTTTTTTAAATTTATTTTTAAATTTTATTATTTACAATGATATACATACAAACATACATGAAAGCACACAATTAAGAAATCTTATTTACCCAAATTTAAAATAATGTCATAATGCAGATAGTCAGTCTCATCCCCTATATGTTATTTTTTTTTTTAACCTTTATTTAAACAGGTAAATCCCATTGAGACCAAAGACTCTTTTTCAAGGGAGACCTGTTTTCCTTTCCCACGTTACCATTCACACACATTCATACACCGATAGCAGGCTAACTATCGACATTCACACGAGGCAAGGTGGGTGAAGTGTCTTGCCCAAGGACACAACAACTATGACACAGGTGGCAGGGCGGGTATCGAACCTCCAACCCTTTGATCATCAGCCGACCCGCTCTACCACCTGAGCCACAGTCACCCACATCTGCCCTGTCTTGTACGTTATCACCAATAAAACATTTTTAAATATTAAATCAAAGGATTATGAAGCTAAGTGCTAGCCGGGACCCTCCATCAGCGAACAAGACTTTCTCTGAATTAATAAAGAGCTCAGGAATGAAATCCAATTTAGTTTTAATAGGCGGAGCTCGGCGGGGGAGCGGGGGTGTGGGCAGGAGAGAGTGATTCCCCGTCTGTTTGGAGGTAATGGATGAGCACACACACACACACACACACACACACACACACACACACACACACACACACACACACAGGATGTATATGTGTGTGTGTGTGTATGTGTGTGTGTGATGGCGCTCGCATAAAATGATGTGCGTAATTTCTTTTAATTAAATTTTTTTTTTTTTATCTCACTTTTCCTTCATTTTTATATGTATATTTGTATGTATATTAATTTTTCTTACTTAATTAAAATAAATATATATATCATATTTATATTATTTTTTTGTATTATTATACTTGTTTTTAGGACAGATACAATCCATGTTGAAAATGTGTAGGATACTGTAAGTGTTGAACATAACAGTGAGATGGTCAGAGGCAGCAGAGACTGATTACATGTGTGTTTGGAGGTAATGGATGAGCACAGAACGCCCAACCATACAGACAGCATGGAGATGTATGTGTGTGTGATCGCGCTCGCATATAAGATGATGGATGGTGTTTTTATATTAACTTTTTTCCCGTTTTTTCCGTTTTTTTTACATGTAAAACCTTACGTTTATTACATTAATTTGTATTTTTATTATTTTTATTTATTTTTAAATATATACCGTATGTGTATGTATAGATAGATATTTATTTAATTTTTTTAATCATTATTATTATTATTTTCTTTCTCTTATTTTTTGCACAAACAAATACATAATATAAAAAATTTGCAGGATACTGTAGGATGCTGTTTTTTTGCACTAAGTTAAAATGAGCCCCCAACGACCAACCGTACAGACAGGACCGAGATGTGTGTGTGTGTGTGTGATCGCGCTCGCATATAAGATGATGGGTGGTGTTTTTATTAAATTTTTTCACATTTCTCCCTTTTTTATGTGTATATATAACTGTATATGTATGTATTTTTTGTTTTTTTTATTATTAATATTTTCTTACTCTTATTTTCTGCACAGAAAAATTTGTAAAATAAATTTGTAGGATGCTGATTTTGATGTTTTATTTAAATATATACAAATTGTTATACTTTCTTTTCTTCACTTTTTTTCAGGGCAAAAAAATATCCATATAAAGCATTAGTAGGATGCTGTAAATTCGAAACATAACAGTAAGATGATAACCCATTTTTGCCCCTAAAATAAAGTATAAAATTAAATGTGACGGGTGTCTCATGAATAGTTAAAGAATTTGATTCTATATCAAGCTCAGTGTCTCTCTGACCTCTGTGTGTGTGTGTGTGTGTGTGTGTGTGTGTGTGTGTGTGTGTGTGTGTGTGTGTGCGTGTGTGCGTGCGTGCGTGCGTGCGTG
>CM047513.1:2641547-2646547 GCA_026122265.1 Ammodytes dubius | reverse complement strand
TCATGGTTACTGGGAGGAGGAACCAGAGACCTCATGGTTACTGGGAGGAACCAGAGACCTCATGGTTACTGGGAGGAGGAACCAGAGACCTCATGGTTACTGGGAGGAGGAACCAGAGACCTCATGGTTACTGGGAGGAACCAGAGACCTCATGGTTACTGGGAGGAGGAACCAGAGACCTCATGGTTACTGGGAGGAGGAACCAGAGACCTCATGGTTACTGGGAGGAGGAACCAGAGACCTCATGGTTACTGGGAGGAGGAACCAGAGACCTCATGGTTACTGGGAGGAACCAGAGACCTCATGGTTACTGGGAGGAGGAACCAGAGACCTCATGGTTACTGGGAGGAACCAGAGACCTCATGGTTACTGGGAGGACTCTCTTTACTCTAGGCCTGTTCTTAATTTCTTATGGTAAATGAATGAAGGTTTTTATTCCGAAAACTTTTAAAAACAATACAATGAAAGGGCAAAAAACATAAACAGGGAAAACAAAATTAAAGTCAAAAATGTATTTATCATGTCCGAAAAGTGTGTGTATCCTACCTGTTCATTTTTTTGCACTCAGACAATGAGTATCAAAGTCCAATTTTGTTCCTTCACAGCAAGACTTTGCCATTTTTGGACTCTGACTATAACCTGAAATGTGTCTTAATCTATGGTATCTTGCAGTAATTATAACAACAATTTACTCCTCATGAAGCCACCTATTGACGAGGTGAAGAAATTAATAACTTGTAATAGAACTATAGGTCTCAATGCATTACTAACCAGAATACAAATGAGTTATTTCGTGTAAACAAACAAAAATACTTTTAAAGGGGTATTTCCAGGTGCTACATGTATCCCATTAGTACCTTTCTTACGGTGATTGAATGAATGAAGAAGGTTTTTGTTTCCAAAAAACATTCGAAAAACAATACAATAAAAGGGCAAAAAAAACAGTTAAAACATTTAAAAAACAACAAGTGTATCCTACCTGTACATTTCTTAGGACTCCCCGGTCTCTTGCCGTGCATCCCCAGCTTACACACAAAGTTTTCCTCCCAGAACTCAGCGAACCAAACGTTGCGTCTGTTGTTGGACAGAGAGCGACTCTTGAAGTATCGGTCGAACGCTGAGGAGGGGAAGAAAGGTGTTGATAGATAGATAGATAGATAGATAGATAGATAGATAGATAGATAGATAGATAGATAGATAGATAGATAGATAGATAGATAGATAGATAGATAGATAGATAGATAGATAGATAGATAGATAGATAGATAGATAGATAGATAGATAGATAGATAGATAGATAGATAGAGAGAGAGAGAGAGAGAGAGAGAGAGAGAGAGAGAGAGAGAGAGAGAGAGAGAGGAGAGAGAGAGAGAGAGAGAAATGTTTAGTACAACTAGGATCTGATCCAGAAATGTGGAAAACTCTGTACTGTCTAATAACGCTTGAAAAAATAATAATTGCCAATTTTTTAATTCTTTAATGTAATGATTAAGCAATATCACATGAGAGGGAGCAATGGTGTCGCTCTATATTTTATTAAGGACAAATAAAAACATTGTTTCATATTATAAAAACATAAAACAGATGCCACGCATACAGGTGTTAGTCGAAACTAATTTGCATTAGCGCTGCTGTGATTCGGTCGTAGGTACGAGGGGGCACAAAACACCAAACACCGTTATTACATCATTGGCTGCTACACACAATAACCCTGTATCCTATGTCTGTCTGTCTGTGTGTGTGTGTGTGTGTGTGTGTGTCTGTCTGTGTGTGTGTGTGTCTGTCTGTCTGTCTGTCTGTCTGTCTGTCTGTCTGTCTGTCTGTCTATCTATCTCTCTGTCTGTCTGTCTGTCTATCTATCTATCTATCTATCTATCTATCTATCTATCTATCTATCTATCTATCTATCTATCTATCTATCTATGTATGTATCTATCTATTTATCTATCTATCTGTCTGTCTGTCTATCTATCTATCTATCTATCTATCTATCTATCTATCTATCTATCTATCTATCTATCTATCTATCTATCCATCCATCCATCTCTCTGTCTGTCTTACCGTCGACTGAGGCTCTCTTGGGCAGGATGGTAACAGCTCCCTCGGCCACTCTCTCCTGTTGGACCACGGGAGATATCTTTGACCCCCAGCTGTCCGACCCGACCCACAAGAAGTGTCCGGTCACGTTACCGCGCTTAGCCGCCTCCAAGATACGCCTGTGTGTGAGTGGTGAGTGAGTGAGTGAGTGAGTGCGTGCGTGCGTGCGTGCGTGAGTGAGTGAGTGAGTGAGTGAGTGGAGTGAGTGAGTGAGTGAGTGAGTGAGTGAGTGAGTGAGTGAGTGAGTGAGTGAGTGAGTGAGTGAGTGAGTGAGTGAGTGAGTGAGTGAGTGAGTGAGTGAGTGAGTGAGTGAGTGAGTGAGGTTGAGTGTGAGTGAGTGAGAGAGGTGAAACAGAGAGCAGTCAAAACATGGGTTAGAAAGTGCTTAACAATGTATACTTGAGTACAATACCTGGAATAAAAAGTATGTTTAGAGGCCCTGGCAACCCAAATCCACTAAATCCTTGTAACTATGTTATTTGGGGAGTAAAATGAATGTTAATATGTATATGAAAGGTTTTAGGAATAGCTGCCAACCCCCGCAAACATACTTCCATGTCAGTTGGTCGAGCATTTGAAAAATCCTGATTCGAATGTCGCATGACAAGCCGTTTTCACACGCATCTCCACTCCAACATACATTGGACTTCTCGTTAGAAAATTTCAAATTCGAATTTTGGCTTGGAGTTTTGTTTTCACACGTCACGCGATTCTTAAAGACTATAAAAACAATTCTATTCCATCTCTCTGGTGCCGCGCAAGTGATACAGACTGTCTCTTTGCGCCTGAGCCTACACTCAAAGAAAGCCCCGTCTGAGCGAAGCAGCGCGCACCCCGGTGAAACACTGTGATGGTGACGTTCACAGTGAGCCCTCGCCGAGCCGCCGTGCAGAAAAACTATGTGGTTTAAGACTAAATGATCACCGGGGATTCCTGCACGTTGACGTTATAGAGGGGACATGCTTTCACGAGCCGATTGCATGTCCCGAACCCTGATACACAGAGACATGTCTCTATAACTGACTGCGCAACGTCGATCGCTGCGCCGATTCATGCCTCTGATACGTCGACTCACAACATAATGAGTCGAGGCTTTGAATTCAGTGCTGGGGATGTGGAGCTCTTTGGCCATTTCACGTGCCTCTTTTTCCTCTCGTCACTTCGTTCTCTATCCAAGCGCACACACCTCTGTCCGGCCGCATCTGAGTGCGCAGCTTGTGCTCCACCCGAAAAAATAAAAAACAAGTTGGACACAAGCCCTGAAGCTGAATGATCGCTCTGGTAACGGTCAGTCCATAACTGGACGCTGAATATTAGACCCCGAATATAAAACGACCCGACATTTTTTTAATCAATGTAGCGAGTTATTATTTAAGTGCAGGCAGAGCTTCTTTTTTGTCAGCACTCCCTTCTGAGAATATGTTTCCGCGGCTATGCCTGTAGCGTACTTCAACAGCGGGTCTCCACACTGTTGAACCGTATATCGCATCAGCTCACGTGATGAGAAACATAATCAGACTCCGTTTTCTCTCTCTCTCTCTATTCCCACTCCTATCCACAGAAAAATCTGATTTTAAAAATGCATATGCCTAAAATAAGATAGGGGATTTTTTGCAAGTTAAATGGGAAATAAACTAATAAGAGATAGTCTAACAATAGCCTAAATATGAGACAGAGATATTTTTATATATTTTCATTGTGACACAGACACTTGTTTCAATTAAATAGGTTGCGGTTGTGGTGGGGAAAAAATAGCATACAACTAATTGCAAAGCTAGCCTATATAGGCTAATAATAATAAGTTACTTTCTAGCAGGATGCAAGTGATTCTGAGCTGCGCTCTCAGCTGTGCCAAAGCATTCACCGTTGCTAGGGAAACCAGCTACCGTCGCAGCCCGTGCAGCAGTGTGAACTGCCAGTCAGGCTCATTGAGCATTTGCAACATTTTCAAGTTTGCGTCTCGTTGTGTGGTGAATCTTTGGTCTGAACTGGGCTAAACCTGCTCAGCACCGTGAGTGAGAGAACGTTCCCTTACAGAACGTTATTGACCACGCCCACACCACCCTGCTAAATGTTCTAGACAGCAAAAAAGCAGTTTTTTTAGACGAAATTTTATAATATTTATGAAAATAAATTTTTTATTGGATAACTGTAAACAGCTTGTAGAGAAACACAATATTAATGTCATATATTTAGGTCTCTGGGTTGCCACGGCCTTTAAAAATAAAATGAATGGGGTTAAAGGTGAAACAGACAATTGAGCAGATCATTAGTTCTAGCTTTTTCCCTTAAAAGGTGCTCCGAGGAACTTTCAGCTTTGGTTAATTCTAGCGCCCCTCCTTTGGACAAAAGCGGTAGTGTTTTTTTTTACTACGCCAGCTGTTGTTCCTGGGTGATCGTATACCCATGACAAAGGCATTAAGAAAACTATATATAAAAATAGCATTCTTTACACTGATGGTCTCGTTTGCTGTTATATGTAATTTATGATCATCAGAGGAAAAATTGAGACTGTTTCAGAAATATTAAAAAGTTCCTCGTAGGGACTTTAAAGAATCAAGACAAAGCCAGACAGACATGATCGTTGCTTTATTGAAAGGTTCGGTGTATAAAAGAAATTAGCATTTTTCAGAACATAGATAATAATAGAAGATAATAATATCAATATGTTAAAAGTTGTTGTTTCTTTAGTTGTGTGTGTGTGTGTGGTGTGTGTGTGTGTGTGTGTGTGTGTGTGTGTGTGTGTGTGTGTGTGTTGTTCGCGTGGTTGTGTGTGTGTGTGTGTGTGTGTGTGTGTGTGTGTGTGATGTTCTCAGTTCACTCCCGAGATAATTGGAAGCTTGTTATCTTAATCTGCACTCAATAAGAACTGATTAAATATATTAAGAATGTACAGATACAGA
>CM047513.1:2629047-2631547 GCA_026122265.1 Ammodytes dubius | reverse complement strand
TTCAACTTTACACAACATTTTAAAATGTACTATGGCATTAAGGCTTATACTAAAGTTTATACTTCTTCCTACTCCTTTTCAGGCATATCAATTCAATATGTTATTTGTTTATTTTTTGTTTATTTTTATTTGTGAAATCATTTGAACATATTTTTTTATTGTATTTTCATGTTTTTAATTTTTTCTTTTTTTGATATGTCTGAAATAAAACTGAATCAATCAATCAAGGCCACAGATTTACAAGAACGTGTAGCTAAAGACAAGTACAGACTCACCACACATAGACTACTACAGAAACACTTAGATCCATTTAGATGACACTGACAGGAGTCTCATACTAGCCTTGCACTGATGCTCAAAGCAGAATGCAACACCCATCACCATGCAACACGTCATGATGAATATAAATATTTCCATAATAAATGACCTTAGGGTCATAATAATAACTAGAAAATGCATTTCCTGCTGAAAATGCGTGTGAATGCTGAAACAGCTTACGCTAAACTGGATAGCTGAGTATGAAGATTTGAAAAAGGTCTATAAAGGTTTATAGAGTTGTTGAAGTTTATGAAGGTCATAATTGTGTAAAATAAGTTTAAAAGGAGTTGAAAAGTTGAATATATATAGGTTTGAATAACATTTCTT
This sequence comes from Ammodytes dubius, assembly GCA_026122265.1. NCBI lineage: Eukaryota > Metazoa > Chordata > Actinopteri > Uranoscopiformes > Ammodytidae > Ammodytes > Ammodytes dubius. The sequence goes on along the minus strand of CM047513.1, from coordinate 2,630,902 downwards.
GCTGAAATTATGAAGAAGTTGAAAGACATGGATAAAAATCTTAAAACTATGAAATAGTAATTGAATAGACTTGGAGCTAAACTACCTTGATGGCTTGAATGTATATGAATCAGCTAAAGGAGTATGAAGATGTGGAAAAGTAAGAAACAATCTTAAGTATGAACAGTAGTGAATTGTTTAACTCTTAGAGGAATGATGTTGAATATTTAAAAATGTCTAGATAAAATTATAATTGAAAGACATGAAAAAAAAGTATGTGTGAAATAGGCCTTCAAAGAGCAGAGTGTTTGCCCCATTTCAACTGTGCCTCTCAGAACTGTCTAATAAAGCGGAAAAAATAAATAAATAATCAAGAAAAAAAAGTGAAATTGCCCTTTAATGGGCAGAGTGAGTCACCAAGGTGAGTGTATGTCTTATTGAGGGTCTGTGATCAGGCAGAAATCCCACCTTTTAGAGGCCTCAGAGAGGTCATTTCATCCAAAACGTCGCCTCAAACCGCTGCCTCTAACTGACGGACCGTGAGTCTAACTGACAAAATTATTTTATTGTTAGAACCAGAAGAATCTGATGAAGACACAGTGTGAAGATTGTGCCTGTAATGTGAAGAATATGAGAACCAGAGCCTTTTAAAAGTGTGGTACAGTCTGCCTTTCTCCAGAAATGTCATGTCTCAGTTATCAAGGCGGCAGTTGGTTGGACACCATTTAGCTTGGAAGCCCAAACCTCCCATTGTCTAGGTCCGATTGCTTCAGTAGGCACATCTATGCGACCGGCAGAATATGTCCTACATTTTGATGTAAAAATTATCCGCGTAGGGTTTAATTTGTGGGAGTGAGAGGCAGTTATGTGGAAGGTTTTGGTGTATTTTTACACCAGTTCTACACTGTAACAGTTGGTTCCCCCACTCTGCCTCTGAACATTCCGTCCCATCCGGATCCCATTATAAATTTAGAAAGAGGTTGAAAAAAGCTTAAAACTAAAACTGTGTTTGTTTAAAGACAGTTGAAGATTTTAAAAAGTTGTCAAAGAATTTAATAGCTGTAATTAATGTGAATTGTTTAACGTTTGAATGTAGTCTCTAGCTGAAAAAATGCGGGAGGAGATAGGTTTCAAAGCAGAGGAAGTTTTAGCGGTTTGGAATGCTGCTCCCACCCGCTTCAGTGTTAAAATAATTTGTTAAAAAGCTGAATATTTTAAAAAGTTTAAAAGGTAGAAAAAAGCTGAAAGGTGACCCCACATGTCCTTAAAGAGCTGAACATTTTGGTATTTTTATGGTTAAAATAGCTGAAGATTTGAAGGAGGTATGAAGGTCCACTAATTAGCATGCAGGTTTAACTCTCCTGCATAGATTTATTTAAAAGTGAAGACAGCCTAGAGTCACATTACTTTGTAGTGAAGTGATATCTTTATACCATTAAGATTAAATCATAGCCTAATTGGCATTGATCTAAATGGTCTCTGGGAATTGTAGGCTATGTTAAATGTTAGACATCAGCACCCCTTACACTAGATATGAATGAATACTTTATTCCGGACTCAAAGTTCCATATAAAAAGACAATACAAATACATGACAACACAAATTAAAATACATACAAGCATCGATTCCAATGTTTCCACAGCCCAGAGGAGAACCTTGTATCACTCTGTTTACTGTCAGTGACTGAGTGCAATTATTACTTAACATACACATAAATGTATACATTAAATTCCTCAACACAGCATGAAAGGTGGGGACATTACTAGTCACAAACAAAGAGCTAGCACTAGTCCATCTAGGAAGCTTATATCGTTTTAATGTGTCTATACGTCTGTATAACTGATGAAAATGTCCTGAATTACGGACCTAAACTGTT
>CM047513.1:2624047-2626547 GCA_026122265.1 Ammodytes dubius | reverse complement strand
ACACACACACACAAATACAAACACACACGCACAGACAGACAGACAGACACAGTGACACACACAGACAGACAGAGAGACACACACACACACACACAGACACACACACACACACACACGCACACACACACACACACACCCTGCGGCTGATGGCAGACAGAGTTCAAAGACTTCAAAGGAAAAAGATATTTAATCTAACGGTTAATAGGATTAAACTGAACTCAAGAAAATATTACTTAAAGACATTTTGATTGGCTCGAAATAATATCACTGTGTGTCGTGTGTGTGTGTGTGTGTGTGTGTGTGTGTGTGTGTGTGTGTGTGTGTGTGTGTGTGTGTGTGTGTGTGTGTGTGTGTGTGTGTGTGTGTGTGTGTGTGTGTGTGTGTGTGTGTGTGTGTGTGTGTGTGTGTGTGTGTGTGTGTGTGTGTGTGTGTGTTCACTGATGTGTTAAGTCCAAACCAGGGACTTTCAGGAATAAAAAGCCAGTCACCAAAATTAATTTATATGAGAAAGGTATGCACTACAGCTTTGATATGATACTTCAACAACTAAAGACCTACTTCACCGGTGGGAATATGAAGGTGTATTGAACTCTGAGATCCTATGTAGTATAAATGTGCAAACATTTTAGAAATCGGTTCATCCTAGCCTGAGAAAAGGCAGAAAGAGTGTTTTATGGTCTCACTGTCTAACCCTACATTTTACCATGTGTGACATCACACATGGGAAAATGTAGGGTTAGGATTAACAGGACAGCTGGGCCAAGGGAAGACTGAGGGAAGAAAAACCTCATTCATTATATTATAATAGTGATTTTATAATGATAGAACGCCGGTTCCGTATAGGTGAAGTATTCCTTTAAGTCAGAATGTCAGTATTTCAACTTTAATGACTAAGCCCCTATCTCACTGGGCTGCGACAGTGTGCGACAAGTTGGAGACACAAAATTGCGAGAAAATAGTCGAATTAGCGACAAGTTTATCTTGCAGTCTCACTGAGTTGGTTCCTCACGACACGTTTGCGAATGTCCTGCCCAACACTTGCCGGGAGGTCGCATTTATGTCTTGCGAACGTCTGGCGAGCGTTGCACGAACGGAATGTCAGTCTCATTTTTGTCTCAAATCAGTCACAATTTAGTTTCATATGTCGCCAAACCCTCGCAAAGTTGTCACACATTTCTCTCACTTTCTGACTCGCGGAGACTAAATTGAGAAGGGTTTGCAAAGCGTTTGAGACACATGCGACTACTCTGAGACTATTTTGAGACTAGATTTGTCGCACACTTTTTGTGAACATGTTCAAAATTCAAGCGACAAGACTGCGCGGCTCTGCGACTCATGTGAGGAAATTGAGACCTCCGCGAACGTTTGGAGACAGTTTAGAGACTCGTTTGCGAATGCAGTCTCCAACTTGTCGCAAACAGTCGCAGTCCAGTGAGATAGGGGCTTAACTGCTAACTCAAAGTAAACTCTACCAGATGTAATAGACTCCTGAAAGGTCACATATTATGCTAAATGCACTTTTTAAATGTGTTCTAACATATCCATGGGTCCACGGTGTGCCTAGAGACTGCCAAAATATTTAAAAAAATAACAATCTCTCCTTTTCTCCCTCTCCCCTTTCTGAAACCCCCACCCCTCCCCCCCAATATACTCCAGTCAGAATTCTCCTCGTTTCTGACCTCAAAAACTGAAAAGCCAGAAGCTTCCACTGTGCAGCCCACACCCCTATTTCTTATTGGTCCACGGCCCTGACAGACAGAGGGCGAGGCGTATCTGGCTTCGCTTCCGGACAGGGGGCGGGGGAGCTCAAAGATTGTATATTTACAAGGGGAGCTGCAGCTCTTTTAAAAAAATAGGCCATTGTGAGATTAGCTGAACATCAGCATAGTACAATAAATTATCTGAAAGTTTTTTTCAGCAAACAATTAAAGAAAAATGTATTAGGGACCACTAAGACCATATAATATGGTGTATAATAGTACCAAAAAGTGTATAATATGGGAGCTTCAATGTGTCCGTCCCTCTTATCTCTCTCCTGGTTACTCTCTTGTTATCTCTCTTTATTCCTGTCCTTCTGAAATGCCTCTTCCAGGCGATCAATAAAGGATTAACTTATCTTAAACATCCACATCTTTCAAACTCCACATATAAGGGTGTGTGTGTGTGTGTATGTGTGTGTGTGTGTGTGTGTGTGTGTGTGTGTGTGTGTGTGTGTGTGTGTGTGTGTGTGTGTGTGTGTGTGTGTGTGTGTGTGTGTGTCCAGTGTGTGTGTCTGTGTCTGTGTCTGTGTCTGTGTCTTTGTCTGTGTCTGTGTAAACGTATATGTGTCGGGGTGTGTGTGTGTGTGTGTCTGTGTGTGTGTGTGTGTGTGTGTGTGTGTGTGTGTGTGTGTGGGTGTCAGTGTGTGTGTGTTAGTGTGAGGTCAGCAGCTGTTGTCATGGAGATTGTGACATCAACAGTAGCCATGGTGATGCAGTGTGTCTAGTGATGCAGACTACCT
>CM047513.1:2616547-2619047 GCA_026122265.1 Ammodytes dubius | reverse complement strand
GCTTGCCTGGCACCGCCCGCCTACCTACTTCCGCTCAATTTTCATTTCCCTTCAGTAGTCAGTCTGGGTCCGCGGTATATTTGCGGGTTTTCTCAGGATAGATTTTTACCGGTCCAATCAGCGAACAGAGGGAGTGGCTGAGAACAAAGACTTGTGCCAGTTTCAGTTGTAGTCAGAAGCCGGCGCATGACATATACGTCAAGACCAAACGTTATGCGATTGGTTGGCAGATCCAGAGTGGCACTGGGCAGATCCAATAGTTTTAAACTTCAACAGACAACCGCCTTCAAGGGAGTGAACGTTTGTCAATTGAGCAATTCCAGACCTTCTGTACAAATGAAATGAAGTACGATGGTCTGGTAGCACCAGGCTAAATGAAGTACGATGGTCTGGTAGGACCAGGCTAAATGAAGTACGATGGTCTGGTAGGACCAGACTAAATGAAGTACGATGGTCTGGTAGGACCAGGCTAAATGAAGTACGATGGTCTGGTAGGACCAGGCTAAATGAAGTACGATGGTCTGGTAGGACCAGGCTAAATGAAGTACGATGGTCTGGTAGGACCAGGCTAAATGAAGTACGATGGTCTGGTAGGACCAGGCTAAATGAAGTACGATGGTCTGGTAGGACCAGGCTAAATGAAGTACGATGGTCTGGTAGGACCAGGCTAAATGAAGTACGATGGTCTGGTAGCACCAGGCTAAATGAAGTACGATGGTCTGGTAGGACCAGGCTAAATGAAGTACGATGGTCTGGTAGGACCAGGCTAAATGAAGTACGATGGTCTGGTAGGACCAGGCTAAATGAAGTACGATGGTCTGGTAGCACCAGGCTAAATGAAGTACGATGGTCTGGTAGGACCAGGCTAAATGAAGTACGATGGTCTGGTAGCACCAGGCTAATACAAGACATTTAAGAGAAGTACAAAACTGTGTAAAATTTCCTCACTTTCCAGAAATGTTGTCACTTTTAACGTTCTCACAAAAATTGTTGTACAAGTACGCACACAAACACACACACACACACACACCTACACACACACACACACACACACACACACACACACACACACACACACACACACGCACACACACACGTCTATACAGTGTAATTAATACCTGGGGCTCGTTTGTCTTTGATAAAGTTTTTAATCAACCCGAGGCGAGTGTTGATGACCTCACAGTGACCCAGACTTTCTCTGTCATTACACCAGGAGTCAATTACATGACCTCGCCCACTGTTCACTCATTAACACACACACACACACACACACACGCACGCACATATACACACACACAGACCGACTGAGTGAGCCCAAAACATATCTTAGATTACACACACACACACACACAGACGTGCACACACACACACACACACACGCACGCACGCACTCACTCACTCACTCACCACTCACTCACTCACTCACTCACTCACTCACTCACTCACTCACTCACTCACTCACTCACTCACTCACTCACTCACTCACTCACCTCCCTCCTTCACTCCCTCTCTCCCTCCCTCCTTCCCTCACTCACTCACTCACTCACCTCCCCCCCCACACACACACACACACACCCTCCCTCCTTCCCTCCCTCCTTCCCTCCCACACACACACACACACACACACACACACACACACCCTCTCTCCCTCCCTCCTTCCCTCCCTCCCTCACTCTCTCTCCCTCCCTCTCTCCCTCCCTCCTTCCCTCCCTCCCTCCCTCCCTCACTCTTTCCCTCATCCCCTCCCTCCCCTCACACCCTCCCTCCTTCCGTCCTTCCCTCCCCCCCTCCTTTCCTTACCTGTCTCTCTTGATATCTGCACGAATGCCTCCACTCCGCTCTCTCCATAGTTTCCCTCGGAGGCCAGCGTAGAGACATAGTTCCAGCCCACACCCTCCCTCCCTCCCTCCCTCCCTCCCTCCCTCCCTCCCTCTCTCCCTCCTTCCCTCCCTCCATCCCTCACTCACTCACTCCCTCACTCACTCACTCCCTCACTCCCTACCTCCCTCACTCACTCTCTCCCTCCCTCACTCACTCCCACTCACTCCCTCTCACTCTCTCTCCCTCCCTCCTTCCCTCCCTCCCTCCCTCCCTCCCTCACTCCCTCCCTCACTCACTCCCTCACTCACTCACTCCCTCTCACTCTCTCTCCCTCCCTCCTTCCCTCACTCCCTCCCTCCCTCCCTCACTCACTCCCTCACTCACTCACTCACTCACTCACTCACTCACTCACTCACTCTGATAGCAGAACAATGGATGGATGGAATTAACACATTCTATCCCTGGAGATTTATCACAAAACTAAACATAATATTGATTTTACGCCATATTTTATATGATTTCCATTACGAAGTCTTTACACATCCCGATTTTTTTTTCAGGGCATTTTTTAAGCTTTATTTGATAGTATGGAGAGAGTACAGAGTACACACACACACACCCCTCCCCTCCCCCCCCCTTACCTGTCTCTCTTGATATCTGTACGAATGCCTCCACCCCG
>CM047513.1:2596547-2601547 GCA_026122265.1 Ammodytes dubius | reverse complement strand
TATAGAGTAGAGTAAAGTAGATGTAGAGTAAAGTAGATCTAACCTTTATTTATACAGGTAAATCCCATTGAGACCGAAGACTCTTTTGCAAGGGAGACCTGTTTTCCTTTCCCACGTTACCATTCACACACACATTCATACACCGATAGCAGCAGGCTAACTATCTACATTCACACAGATGTAGAGTAAAAGTAGAGTAGAGTAAATATGATTTAGGCAATAATGCTATGAGGCTAACGAAATACTTCTATTAGCACTTTGTTGCTCAAAACATAACGGTTGCGTTCCGAATCGCATACTTTCTACTATATAGTATGTAGAAAAAAGATTTAGGATGTCCCGATTCTTGTGGCCAGATTTAGGATGGTTAAAAGTACCCGGATGTCCTACTTCATGCGGCCAAGATTGTTAGTGTTGAAAACTGCATCCTATTTGGGCGATTCTGACCCACAATCCAGTGCGCACGTGAAGTGACGTCACATCGACGAAGCCTCCGTATGAAAACAAACGGGGATGCGACGGATATAAAAGCAAGAGGCAAGATCAAGGCGCAATGTTATGATGAAATAAGAGAGTAAAAGTATGTCCCAATAGTATGCCTACTGCATCCTAACTAGATTATTTTTATTGTCGGATGTAGTATGTAGAATAGAAAAAAGAAAGAGTATGCGATTCGGAACGCAACCAAGCATGTCTGTCTGGCTCTTACACATTCTCGACGTGTTCTTGACCTTTACACAGACGTCTCGATGCAAATGCACAATCTGACCGATCACTCAAACACACCACACACACACACACACACACACACACACACACACACACACACACACACACACACTCACACACACACACACACACACATCACACCGCAACACACACAAACACTCACACACACACACACACACACACACACACACACACACACACACACACACACCACACACACAAACACACACACGCACTCACACACTCACACACCACACACACACACACACAAACACAACTCACACACACTCACTCACCCAACACAAACACCGCAACACACACACACACACACACACACACACACACAAACACAAGCTAAGCTGAATAACATAATAATCATTGTATAGTTCTTTGCTGTGTCACATGTTTCAGGAATGTCTACTAGATATTTTTATTTGTATTTTTTTTCTTTTTAACCTTTATTTCTACAGGTAAATCCCATTGAGACCGGAGACTCTTTTGCAAGGGAGACCTGTTTTCCTTTCCCACGTTACCATTCACACACACATTCATACACCGATAGCAGCAGGCTAACTATCGACATTCACACGAGGCAAGGTGGGTGAAGTGTTTTGCCCAAGGACACAACAACTATGACACAGGTGGCAGGGCGGGGATCGAACCTCCAACCCTTTGATCATCAGCCGACCCGCTCTACCACCTGAGCCACAGTCGCCCCAGTAAAGGTGCAACATGAGGGTGTGTGTGTCGTTCATAAGTGCGACTGTGTGAAAATCACACTTTCACTCTCACACACTCAAAAACCCCGTGGAGACACACACTTCAATTAATTAATATAAATCATACAAAATTAGACTTCCCGGTGTGTGTGTGTGTGTGTGGTGTGTGTGTGTGTGTGTGTGCGAGTGTGTGTGTGTGTGTGTGTGTGAGAGAGAGAGAGAGAGAGAGAGAGAGAGAGAGAGAGAGAGAGAGAGAGAGAGAGAGAGAGAGAGAGAGAGAGAGAGAGAGAGAGAGTGTGTGTGTGTGTGTGGATTATTTTTGTTGCTGCTTGATCTTTTCTCTCTACTAAAGAAACCAAATTAATAATCAGGTCAGGTTAACCCACACACACACGCACGCACACATGCACACACACACACACACACACACACACACACACACACACACACACACACACACACACACACACACACACACACACACCTATTCATAACACTCATTGCCTTTTTTTCTGCATAATGATTATGTGATGGAATTAATAATTTATCTGATTTTTTGAAAATTTATGGAAACGTTTGTAATGCACTCAGCACACAACTGAAATATATATTGAATATACAGTAAATGGTAAATGGACTCCACTTATAAAGCTCTTTTCCCTGTTTTTTTCACAGACTCAAAGCGCTTTACATTGTTTCATACACATTCACCCAATCACACACACATTCATACACCGATAGCAGCAGCAGCTACCACGCAGGGTGCAAGCTAACTATCAGGAGACATTTAGGGTTCAGTGTCTCTTTGCCCAGGGACACTTGGACATGTGGCGGGGAGACGGGGGATCCAACCACCGACCCTGCTAAGATTTTTTTGGGGGCATTTTTCCTGCTTTATTGACAGGGGGGCGGGCGGAGGGAGGGGGGGGGGAGGGGGGATCTAACCACTACACCATAAGCACACCAGATTAAGGTTATTTAAAGCTAATGAAATGGTGCGTCCATAAACAGACAGGGCTTAAGCAGATGTTCGTATTATGTTCCTTAAAGTGAGAACTTGCTGCCGTCTTTAAAATCCACCTCCTGCAGTGAGACAACTCTGCTGTATAAAACCTCTGCATCAGCAAAATCTGTCTCTCTCACACACACACACAGTAGCAGAAACACACACACACTCTCTCTCTCACACCGACACAAAACACACACACACACACACACACAACGCTACACACGCGCACAGTCGCAAAAACACACACTCACACTCACACTCTCTCTCTCTCTCACACACACACACACACAAACACACACACACACACACACACACACACACGCACACACACACACAAAGACTATCTCTCTCTCACACACACACACACACTCACTCTCTCTCTCACACACACACACACACCTACGCACAAACACACACACACACACACACACTCTCACACACACACACACACCCCTCCTTCCTTTTACCCCCCTAGAGGCATCTGCGGCTAATTTTAGATAAGTGATGTGGTTGGCCCTTTCCATCGTCATTAAAGGACCGGGCTCCACACTAATGCATGAATCACACAAGGGCCATCAGCAAATTAACACACACACACACAGACACACACACACGCACACAACACACACACACACACACAAACACATGCACAGAGACACTCACACACACACACACACATGCACACACATGCACAGAGACACACAGACATGCACAGACACACAGCAACCCACACACACACACACACACACACACACATACACAGACACAGACATGCACACACACAGTAGCAGACATGCACACACACACACACACACACACACACACACACACACACACACAGACATGCACAGAGACACAAACACAGACGCAGCAACACGTAAACACACACACAATCGCAGAAACACACATACACACACACACAGACACAGACACAGACACACACACACAGACACAGACATGCACACACATATACATGCACAGAGACACAGACACACACACAGACACACACACAGTCACATAAATACACACACACAGACACACACACACACTCAGCAACACACTCACACACACACACACACACAGCAACACGTAAACACACACAAAGCAACACAAACACACACACAAACAGTCGCAAACACACACACACACACACATAGCAACACACACACACACACACACATAGCAACCCACACACACACACACACACACACACACACACAGCTCCCGGTTACGTTTGACTGTGCGCGCCATCCAGGGCCAAGGCAGCAGCTGGGATCAACTTATTATGTCAACGCGATGTGAGAGAAATAATAGTCTGAATATATGTGTTCAGAAGCCCCATTCAGCACAGAGGAAAAACAGAAAAACACTATCTACACACATCCAATGTTTCTGTAGCCTGCTCCTACCAGACCTTCGTACTTCATTTCATTTGTACAGAAGGTCTGGAATCGCTCAATTGGCAAATGTTAACTCACTTGAAGGCTTGAAGGTGTCTGTTTGAAGTTTAAAACTATTGGATCTGCCCAGTGCCACTCTGGATCTGCCAACCAATCGCATAACGTTTGGTCGTGACGTTATGTTATGCGCCGGCTTCTGAGCCACTCCCTCTGTTCGCTGATTGGACAGCCAAAAATCTGGCCAGAGAAAACCTAAGAATATACCGCAGACCCAGACTGACTACTGAAGGGAAATGAAAATTGAGCGGAAGTAGGTAGGCGGGCGGTGCCAGGCTAATGTTTCTGGTGGACATAAACAAAAGACAAAACAAAACAAACAACCAACATGGCGTATACTCCACTATACAGCTTTCCATTCACACTATCAATTAAAGCTGGGGTTCGTAACTTTTTCACTGTAAAATTTGGCAAAAATGTCATATTAGCCATTCAGCTAAATGTAGGTGAAGTGGTCTGAGAATATCTACTCATCACTTTGCTCTCCTCTGCCTCTGTGTGCCTTCCACAAAATTTGCCACCGCTCATGTACACTTTGACCAATCAGAGCGAGGCTCCGATTCTCCGTTCTTATTGGCTGTTGGGAGACTGTCCGTTCACCTTGGCACCGACGTTGTTGCGTCAGTTGCGTGAGCGTTTACGACCCTATAGCAGTCTGACAGTTTGGCACTACGGCAACCAACAAACAGCAATGTCTACAATCAACGGCCCCTAAATGTCCTATTTCCCGTTTAACAACAACTGCTTACACCACTTTTTTTTTTCTTTAACCTTTTTTTCTACAGGTAAATCCCATTGAGACCGAAGACTCTTTTACAAGGGAGACCTGTTTACCTTTCCCACGTTACCATTCACACACACATTCATCCACCGATAGCAGGCTAACTATCGACATTCACACGAGGCAAGGTGGGTGAAGTGTCTTGCCCAAGGACACAACAACCATGACACAGGTGGCAGGGCGGGGATCGAACCTCCAACCCTTTGATCATCGGCCAACCTGCTCTACCACCTGAGCCACAGACACTAAGACAGCAAGGATACGAGGAAAGACTCCAGTTGAAAAGACATGAACGCATACACACA
>CM047513.1:2589047-2591547 GCA_026122265.1 Ammodytes dubius | reverse complement strand
TGTGTGTGTGTGTCTCAAATCACGGTGGTCGAGTTGTTACGGAGCCTGCACCTTCCTTACTGCTTCGTTGTCTCTGTCTCTCTGTTATACTCAATTGCACATGACAATAAAGTGAATCAATTTCTATCGAAGAAGACCCAAAGTCACTGACGCGCGTCTTGTGTGTGTGTGTGTGTGTGTGTGTGTGTGTGTGTGTGTGTGTGTGTGTGTGTGTGTGTGTGTGTGTGTGTGTGTGTGTGTGTGTGTGTGTGTGTGTGTGTGTGATGCGATGCGATGCTATGCGATGGTGTGCGAATGTCCAACGTCACAGGCAAAACACAAGCGGCTCTTTCGTATACTCGTCATCACACCAGTGGCAGCAGTAAAGAAGAACCAGGCTTGTGGTGGTAAGAGCCTGTTGGTCTCACTAAGTTACCCGCGGTATGAGGTGCATAGGGCGGGTTCAGCATGGTGGAGATTGTGGGTCTTGATGGAAGGATGGATGGATGGATGGAGTGGAGTGTACACATGAGATGCACGTGAAAGCATGAGAGGGAGGGAGGGTGTGTGTGTGTGTGTGTGTGTGTGTGTGTGTGTGTGGCGTGTGTGTGTGTGTGTGTGTGTGTGTGTGTGTGTGTGTGTGTGTGTGTGTGTGTGTGTGTGTGTGTGTGAGAGAGAGAGTGTTTGTGTTTGTGTTTGGCGGGCTCGTGCAATAACGGCTGAAGTTAATGAGCTTCATATTGCAGTTTGGTAGAAAGAGAGACAGAGAGAGAGGGGGAGAGAAAGAGAAAAAGAGAGGGAGAGAAAGAGTGAGAGAAGGAGAGAGAGAGGGAGGGAGGGAGAGAGGATGAAAGGAAGAGAGAGAGGTAGGGAGAGAGAGAGAGGGAGAGAGAAAGGGGTGAGATAGGAAGAAAAAGAGAGAGAGAGAGAGAGAGGGAGAGAGAAAGTGGTGAGCTAGGGAGAAAAAGAGAGGGAGAAAGAGAGAGGGAGAGAGAGAGAGGAAGAGAGGGAGGGAGAGAGAGAGGGAAAGAGAAGACGCTGAGAGTTGAAGGAGCAGAGGTGGAGTCAGGCCGCCCCCCAGCGGACACACACCGCTACTACACACACAGCCGCAGCCGCTCGTCTCGGTGGTTTTAACACTTTATTGTTATGACCATGGATGATTTATTTAATCCATAATTTAAGCAATCAATACTTCTGATTATGGATTAATGTTTTTTTTCTTCAAATCTATCTAAAAGGTGCTACGAGGAACGTTTAAATAGGCTATTTTGGAAACAGTCTAATCTTTCCTCTGATGATCATAAATGCCACGGATTGAGTGAGCTCAGGTGTGCTGAGTCACCCAATCACACACAGGTGAGTTCAATTAGCTAATTGAGGCCAGGAGAACGTGTGGCTGTGTTCGGACTGCCATACTAACGTCCTACTCATACTCATTTTGACTTCAATTTCAGTATGTGACGGTTGGGTATGCGAGTTTGGGTATGTGAGAAATTCCCGGATGAGTACTAACTTCCGGGAAGATTTTGCGTATGAATCGATTGTATACTTTTCCTACTCAATCGATCTTTGAGTAGACAGTATGCAGTATATAGATGGTGAGTATGTAGGATGTAGGACGCTAGTATGGCTTTCCGAACACAGCCTGTGACTCCCTCTTCTCCCTTTGTGCCATGTTGCAGCAGACCATGGTGTGGGTGGGTGGACTGTGCCGTTGTGGGTTTTCTCCTTTTCATCCCTTAAAGCTGCAGTGTGTAATATGACATCATCAAGAAAGTTCTACAAAGTTCTGGAATGCAACGCTCCCTGGCCTGGGTAACCCCAACCCTTTTTGAATAATAACAGAAGCTACAGTGGCCTTCAAGGACAAGAACAATTCTAAATTTTAAACAATGCACCTGATGACATTCCAACTATGACACTTTCAAGATGGCGGCACTAGGTCCAAAATATGCAGGCTAACTATCAACATTCACACGAGGCAAGGTGGGTGAAGTGTCTTGCCCAAGGACACAACAACCATGACACAGGTGGCAGGGCGGGGATCGAACCGTCAACCCTTCGATCATTGGCCGACCCGCTCTACCACCTGAGCCACAGTTGCCCCAATCTCCCTTCTATCCACATAACATCAATATGTTACTCCCTGTTCCACATCATGACAGAATAGATTCATATGTCCGTTCTGATTAGCCAGATTCTTGTTTATCGATTAAGAGTTAAAGGAGCCAGTGTCAGTCCACCATGTCTCCTGACTGTTTGGTAGGCTCCTCCAAAAGTGTGTTAGACTTGAGGTACATAGTGTTGCAAACTTTGGTTGCGTTCCGAATCGTATACTTTCTACTAGCCTATATAGTATGTAGAAAAAGATTTAGGATGTCCCGATTCTTGTGGCCAGATTTAGGATGGTTAGAAAGACCCGGATGTTCTACTTCATCCGGCCAAGATTGTTAGTGTTGAAAGCTGCATCCTATTTGGGCGATTCTGACCCACAATCCATTGCGCACGTGAAGTGACG
>CM047513.1:2554047-2576547 GCA_026122265.1 Ammodytes dubius | reverse complement strand
TGTGTGTGTGTGTGTGTGTGTGTGTGTGTGTGTGTGTGTGTGTGTGTGTGTGTGTGTGTGTGTTTTCTGGTTTAGAATGAACGAAGAGAACGAAAGAAAATAGAGATTGAATTTCTATTGCAACAAGGGGAAATACTTTTTTTTTAGGACTGCACGCTTGTTTTTTTTTACATTGATAGCAAGTCAAAAAATATATTAGCGCAACACAAAAATTTGTAGCACACATAGTATAGATTTAAAAGCTTGTTTTATTCTAATATTACTCTTAAATGAATATAGAGCTATAGATCTGATTCCTCACAGTATCCTCCACCTGATGAAGTAGTTAAAGGGACACTGTGTAACATTTTAAGTAATTTATTAGCTAAAATCAATATCCTCATTCATAAATATGTCCTCATTGGTGTAAAATCACCTCTGCCAATAATCTGAATTATCCTCCTGAGCGGAGAATTACAAATATTAATATTACATTTTGTACTATGGAGGCATCCATGTTTTTGGAATGTCATCAGGTGCATTGTTTAGAATTTAGAATTGTTCTTGTCCTTGAAGGCCACTGTAGCTTCTGTTATTATTCTAAAGGGTTGGGGTTACCCAGGGAGCGTTGCATTCTAGAACTTTCTTGATGATGTCATATTACACACTGCACCTTTAAAGGTGATTTGCTGGTTGGATATCTAATGTGATTTCAGTCTGTTGTTGAGTCTTGAGCGAGGACAGAGAAGTCAGAAGTCAAGTCCCAAATTAAGTTTAATCTCAAGTGCGATGAGACCCAACTGAAACCTAAATGTGTGTGTGTGTGTGTGTGTGTGTGTGTGTGTGTGTGCACGTGCGTGTGTGTGTGAGAAAGCGAGAGAGAGAGAGAGAGAGACTGCGTGTGTGTGGTGTGTGTTTGACAAATGCGACTCATTACAAAGTGAATTTTATCAGCAGAACAGCCTGAAACGCTCACATAATGTTCAGACTCTAATAACCTGTGTGTGTGTGTGTGTGTGTGTGTGTGTGTGTGTGTGTGTGTGTGTGTGTGTGTGTGTGGTGTGTGTGTGTGTGTGTGTGTGTGTGTGTGTGTGTGTGTGTGTGTGTGTGTGTGTGTGTGTGTGTGTGTGTGTGTGTGTGTGTGTGTGTGTGTGTGTGTGTGTGAGTGTGTGTGTGTGTTTAATAACCTGATTACTGTCGACACACAGACGTCCATCCATCACTGAGACCAATGGCTTCACTACAGGAGGCTGGGGAGTGTGTGTCCCTGCCTGACCTCTCTCTCTCTCTCTCCCTCTCTCTCTCCCTCTCTCTCTCCCTCTGTCTCTCTCTCTCTCTCTCTCCCTATCTCTCTCCCTCTGTCTCTCTCTCTCTCCCTCTCCCCTCTCTCTCTCTCTCTCTCTGTCTCTCTCTCTCTCTCTCTCTGTCTCTGTCTCTCTCTCTCTCTCTCTCTCTCTCTCCCTCTGACTCTCTCTCTCTCCCCTAACTCTCTCCACCTCTCTCTCTCCCTCTCCCCTCTCTCGCTCTCCCTCTTTCTCCCCCTCTATCGCTCTGGCTGGATGTAAAATCATTTTGGAGACTTGGATGCTTTATATTATTTATGCAATATTATTATTATAACACCGACGCTGTTGTTGATTTATAGTTTTTCTAATAATAAATTATTTTAAAACTAAAACTGTGATTTAAGTGCATAAACACTTGATTAACTGTGAAACTGTATATATATATATATATGAGTGTTTTGTAAAAAATCTCTCTCTCTCTCCCTCTCTCTCTCTCTCTCTCTCTCTCTCTCTCTCTCTCTCTCTCTCTCTCTCTCTCAGGGTGCCTGGTTCTGACTGACACTCACTCATTGCCAAGAGGAAACATTGCAGGAAACACAAGCTCTGTGTGTGTGTGTGCGTGCGTGTGTGTGTGTCTGAGTTTCTGTGTGTGTGTGTGTGTGTGTGTGTCGGTGTCCGTGTGAGTGTGTGTGAGGACAAACACTGCTCACACAGAGAGAATGAATGAATCAGATTCACTTTTATAACAAACATCCCAATGAGGTCATCAGGGGAAACTCTGGGGTTTCTCTGAAGATCCCTGTCTCTCTCTCTCTCTCTGTCTCTCTCTCTCTCTCTCTCTCTGTCTCTCTCTCCCTCTCTCCCCCCCTCTCTCTCTGTCTCTGTCCCTCTCTCTCTCTCTCTCCCTCTCTCTCTCTCTCTCCCTCTCTCCCCCCCTCTCTCTCTGTCTCTGTCCCTCTCTCTCCTCTCTCCTCTCTCTCTCTCTCTCTCCCTCTCTCCCCCCCTCTCTCTCTCCCTGAAAATTTCTCTGAAAATCCCTTGAAATGGACTTCTGTCAGGGCTTTAATCAGACATTCATTCATAGATTTTTGGTCGCAGGTTCAAATCCGACCCGTGGACCTTTACTGCAGGTCACCCCCTCTCTCTCTCTCTCTCTCTCTCTCTCTCTCTCTCTCTCTCTCTGTCTCCCCATTTCAACTCTGTACTATCTAATAAAGCTTGAAAATGCCAAAAAATTATCTTAACATTTAAAAAAAAAAGTATTGTTCAACTTCTCAGCTGACCCTATAGAAAATATCTCAGTCTTACACACACACACACACACACACAAACACACACACACACACACATTTAAATGTGACTGTGATTTGTTCAGGAAGTCTAATTTATATGACAACAAAACACCAGAAAACAAACACAGTAATATAACAGGAAGGTGAGTCACATTATTACTATTATTCAAAATTAACCTTTAACCTAAAAGTTCCTCGGAGACCAGTGAGGACATATTTATGAATGAGGATATTGATTTTAGCTAATAAATTACTTAAAATGTTACACAGTGTCCCTTTAATGTTACTAATCTCAAAACTTGCCTGCACAATATCCTATATGTTTGTATCATAAACATAGTTCTGTATTATATATTTTTATTTAGCCAAATAACTTTCATTTGGGGGCTGTGGTGAAGTGTGTAGGGCGGTCGTCCACTGGGTTACAGGGTCGGTGGTTCGATCCCCCGTCTCCCCGCCACATGTCCAAGTGTCCCTGGGCAAAGAGACACTGAACCCTAAACTGCTCCTGATAGTTAGCTTGCACCCTGCGTGTGAATTGATTGCTGACTCCACCTTTAAAGGTGCAGTGTGTAATATGACATCATCAAGAAAGTTCTACAAAGTTCTAGAATGCAACACTCCCTGGGTAACCCCAACCCTTTAGAATAATAACAGAAGCTACAGTGGCCTTCAAGGACAAGAACAATTCTAAATTTTAAACAATGCACCTGATGACATTCCAACTATGACACTTTCAAGATGGCGGCACTTGGCCTTGGTCCAAAATATGCAGAAATATGGACATATATGAGACCCTTTCTAAGGGAAAAAAATTATTCAAATTCTTTTTTTCAGCTAGTATGCACTAAATTAAATGTACTTATGGATATTATAATTACTTTCTACAAAATCTGCTAGGAAATAAAACCCAAAATTCTACACACTGCAGGTTTAAGTGTCTACAGCACAATAAGGAAATAGTAAAATATCTGTATTTGTGTGTATGGTTGAGCCGATTATTTACGATTGCAGCAGCAGCAGCAGCAGAGTTGACCTAATGCCCACATGTTGCCTCACATCGTTTGTTCTCGTCTATGTTTAGCCGCGTCTATTTTAAAACCTGTGAAACAACCGATCCTCCTCGGAGAGCTGAAACTAACCTCGTGTCAGTGTCCCCCCTCTCTCTCTCTCTCTCTAGCCATACACACTTCAGGGACTATTGGAAACTGTTCAACGCTCTCTCTGTCTCTCTCTCTGTCTGTCTTTCTCTCTCTCTCACTCACTCACTCACTCACTCACTCACTCACTCACTCACTCACTCACTCACTCACTCACTCACTCACTCACTCACTCACTCACTCACTCACTCACTCACTCACTCACTCACTCACTCCTCACTCACTCACTCACTCCCTCTCACTCTCTCTCGCCCTCCCTCTCTCTCTCACTCTCTCCCTCTCCCTCTCCCTCTCCCTCTCTCTCTCTCTCTCTGTCCCTCTCTATCTCTCTCTCTCTCTTTTTCCCATTGAGGACACTTCACACTGTCAAAAGGAGAACAGTAATGTCTTCGCACAGCAGCAGTGAATCGGAGGACGGCAGCAGCATAAACAGTGTCGACGGTGGGGACGAAAACTCTCCGCCATTTTGTGCCGACGGTGATCTGGTTTCAGCTACATTAACCATCGTGGTGGGGGGCGCACACTTCACCGAGGACAAGATGCTACTGGTTCGAAACAGTGACTATTTCCGAGCTCTGTATCGCTCTGGCATGAGGGAATGTTCGCAGGAGAAAATCCACCTCAAATCTCTCGGTCCCAAAGGTTTCGTTATCGCGTTGGCCGTCTTACGAGGAGAGATGCCCATTTTGGACGCCGACGAAATTGTGGAAGCGATCGAATGCGCTGCTTTCCTGCAAGTGGGACAACTCACCAAGCATCTCATCAAACTCGTAGACTCGGATAACTGTTTTCTGATGTACCACACCGCCGCAAAACTTCGGTTTAATGGACCTGTACCACGCTACGGCCATGTTTATCCGAAACATGTACGTCGAATTGGAAACCGAAGTCAGAAAACACTTACCAACGGAGCTTATAACCTACGTGGAGTCTTTGAAACCGAGTGTTTTGGTGGCAGTCGGAGCCCATGTTACCTGCGGCGCGAATGATATAATACACACGGACTCCAGGACTGTTTGCTACCTGGACGAAACTGAGAATATCTGGAAGGTTTTGACCGATCTTCCGCTACAAGCTAGCACATCCATGGCCGGGGTGGCTGTGTTAGACAACAAGCTGTACGTCATCGGAGGGGTCCACGGACTTCACAAACAAGTGGTGTGTAATGTGAAATAAAAGCTCTGGAAAACAATGAAGAGACCACTCCAAATGTTCAGTGTCTCTCGTTTTACTATTTACAGGCAAATGTTTGAGTAGAATGAACATTTTGGTTTTACACTATAAAATACTGACAACATTTTTCTACCAAATTCCAATAAATTTTTTGACATAAGGAGCATTTTAATAAGTAATGTAGAGATGAAGATTTAAAGAAAAATCCAGACTGTCTCTTCATTTTTTCCGAAGCTGTGTTGCATATTGTATGTCTCCTGACTGGAATGTTAGATTCCTCAACTACTTATTCCACAACCTCTCAGACAGGTTGCACCTCTTTTAGACCCCTCTTGCTGTGTTGATCAGTCTGTCTGTCTGTCTATCTGTCATCCATCCATCCATCCATCCATCCATCCATCCATCCATCCATCCATCCATCCATCCATCCATCCATCCATCCATCCATCTAAATATCTCCTTCTCCTCCTTTACAGGTGGAAGCTTGTTTTGTCTACTGCGTGGATAACAACACCTGGAGTCGGATCTCGAGCCCCAAACAGCTCAGGTACAACTTCAGCCTCGTCGGTTTGGACGGACGACTTTTCGCGGTGGGAGGAGAATGCGACCGAACCCTGATGTCATCCGTTGAAATATACGACGTAACCACCGACACTTGGGGGTTCGCCGCGCACTTACCGCGTCCGGTTGCCGGGGCGGCCTGCACCAAAGCGATGGGCAGGATATTCGCGTGCCTGTGGAGGCCAATGGAGACCACGGAAATCTACGAATATATCGCGAGAGAAGAAGAAGAAAAAGAAAAATGGCGGCTGGTTACAACGTTGATTAAACAGCAAAGCTACGGCCACTGCATGGTTGGACACAAAGACAATCTCTACGTGATGAGAAACGGGCCGTCGGGCGATTTTCTCAGATGCCTCATGGATTGTTACAACCTGAGTACGGGCCAGTGGTCGTCCTTACCGGGGCATTTCACCAATAGCAAAGGAGCGCTGTTTACGGCCGTGGTCAGGAGTGATTCGGTGCTAACGCTCAACCGTAGCATGACTCTGGAGTACGCGGTGGAGGGGAAAACATGGAAGCCACGACGTCAGATGAAAGGGTTCCCCAGAAGTGGAACCGTGTGGACGTTTCTGATGCAGTTACCGGATGAGCCAATGCTGCAGTGATGGTTTCAAATGCTCCTTAACCTTTATCTATACAGGTAAATCCCATTGAGACCGGAGACTCTTTTGCAAGGGAGACCTGTTTCCCTTTCCCACGTTACCATTCACACACACATTCATACACCGATAGCAGCAGGCTAACTATCGACATTCACACGAGGCAAGGTGGGTGAAGTGTCTTGCCAAAGGACACAACAACCATGACACAACAAGTGGCAGGGCGGGGATCGAACCGCCAACCCTTC
Organism: Ammodytes dubius; assembly: GCA_026122265.1. NCBI lineage: Eukaryota > Metazoa > Chordata > Actinopteri > Uranoscopiformes > Ammodytidae > Ammodytes > Ammodytes dubius. The sequence continues at coordinate 2,570,246 of CM047513.1, read as the reverse complement.
GATCATTGGCCGACCCGCTCTACCAACTGAGCCACAGTCGCCTCCTTGATCTACTGGACATGGTTTTACACTTGGAATGGACATGGACACTAAGATGTTGTAAGAAATGAAATAAAGATTTGAACTCTGGCTCTATCCAACATCTAGATTTTTTTTTTTTAGAAGTACGCTTATTTAGTTATTATTGCCCAATTTGTGTATTTATTCAAACATTTATGAAAACTTTTTTATGCAAGAAATTTGTTTTTTTTTAAAGATAATTTTTTGGGCATTTTCAAGCTTTATTAGACAGTACAGAGTTGAAATGGGGAGACAGAGAGAGAGAGAGAGAGAGAGAGAGAGAGAGAGGGGGGATGACCTGCAGTAAAGGTCCACGGGTCGGATTTGAACCTGCGACCACTGCAACGAAGGCCGGAGCCAATATGGTACACGCTCTATCCACTACGCCACCAGAGCACCACACAAAATAATTTTAATGTCAGCTGGTGAAGTTTCATTGATGATATTAACAGCATAAGTATATTTTTTATACCCTAATTCACCTTCATTGTCTTGCGATTAAATTATGTTCCTCTTATGAATAGGACATCCCATAAAGTGCACTTCTTTATGGGTGAGGTAAGGTTTGAGTTAAACCTGCAGTGTGTAGAATTTTGGGTTTTATTTCCTAGCAGATTTTGTAGAAAGTAATTATAATATCCACAAGTACGTTTAATTTAGTGCATAATAGCTGAAACATTTTTTTTTAATTATTATTTTTTCCCTTAGAAAGGGTCTCATATATGTCCATATTTCTGCATATTTTGGACCAAGGCCTAGTGCCGCCATCTTAAAAGTGTCATAGTTGGAATGTCATCAGGTGCATTGTTTAAAATTTAGAATTGTTCTTGTCCTTGAAGGCCTGTAGCTTCTGTTATTATTCGAAAGGGGTGGGGTTACCCAGGGAGCGTTGCATTCTAGAACTTTGTAGAACTTTCTTGATGATGTCATATTACACACTGCACCTTTAAAGGTGCTACGAGGAACTTTTTATATTTCATAAACAGTCTCGTTTTTTTCCTCTGATGATCATGAATGACATGTAACAGCAAACGAGACCATCAGTGCAAAGAAGAATGCTATTTTTATATATACTTTTTAAGGCCTTTGTCATGGTATACGCTCACCCAGGAACAACAGCTGGCGTGGTAAAAACACTACCGCTTTTGTCCAAAGGGGGTGCTAGAATTAACACAAACTGAAAGTTCCTCGGTGCACCTTAAAAGGACCAATAAGCAAAATAAACTACGGTGAATTTTCTGTGCTGAGACACATTTTGAAAAGGTGCAAAGGGACTTGGCGTTTATTCAGATAAGACTTGGTAGAAATTGAATTTAATATTCATAAGTATATGTTTTGTTTTCTGTATAATGGCTTGTGAGTCAAAGTTGTTTCTTTCTACATAGGAGTGTGGCACTGAGGCTGCCATGTTGCACCGCCATGTTTCTCAGCACAGAATGGACAAATTGAACTGCTGTGCGTTTTTTTATCAATTAAAATCACTTTTTTGTCAAAATCAGTGAATATAGGGGGCGCCCTTAGCTCAGTTGGTAGGGCGTCCCCCCCATGGGCCTCGGCCAGCAGCGGACCCGGGTTCGATTCCAGCCCGCGGTCGTTCTCTGCATGTCACTCCCCTCTCTGCCCCATTTCAACTCTGTCTCTACACTATCAATAAAGCATAAAAAAAATGCCAAAAAAATATAGCCTATATATTAAAAAATAAATAAAAAATCTGTGAATATCTCCTCATGATTCGCTACCTGTGCGTGTCGATAAGGCTCTGTAAACTGGTATGTAAACAAATGCTATTCAAACAAAGGGGGGCCACTGTAGCTAGCAACATGCCCGTTTAAAGAGCCTAGCCTGTGAATCAACACTGGATTATTTTTCATTGCACACACACACACACACACACACACACACACACAAACACACACACACACACACACACACACACACACACACACACACACACACACACACTAGGTAGCAGATGGAGACATTCACTGATTTCGACAAAAATTGATTTAAACAACATGCGTTCTCCAGAATCACTGACTTCACCTTTAATTAACGCTGTTGTATATTTTTCTCACTGATGTTATATGTTATTTTTCTGTTACATGAATGTGTGTGTGTGAGTCCATGTGATGTCATATGGGGCGGCTCGAAGATGTTTTGTCTCAACAGAACAACAGCTGGTTTGTTTGTGTCTTTTTAAACCTGTTTTTCTCAGTCGCTCTGTCTCTTTACATTAAGTTACTGTGTGCGTGTGTGTGTGTGTGTGTGTGTGTGTGTGTGTGTGTGTGTGTGTGTGTGTGTGTGTGTGTGTGTGTTGTGTGTGTGTGTGTGTGTGTGTGTGTGTGTGTGTGTGTGTGAAGGCTGACCTAGATCTTGGGCTCAGTGGGGCAGTAACACAGCCGATCATGTGACTGCTGCTGTTTTGATTTGTCAACACCACTGCAGGTGTTGCTAAGCGCTCATGTACTCGGCTATAGAACAATAATAGAAGATTTTTTATTATCTTTTATTTTTAATTTTTTTTCTTGTAGCCTATTTATTTTCTCTCTCTTTTTTAATTTTTTTTTCAATATTAACACCAGCATATATGTGTTCCTAAACAACATAGTGATTTAATTCAGCTTCTATCTCAAAAAACAAGTAAAAGGGTTCAGTTACACTAGACTGTTTCAGAAATATTAAAAAAGTTACTCGTAGCACCTTTAAACGTAAATATCTGCATATTCCCCTTGCATTGCACACTATGACTATGAATAACTGCGGAAGGCAATAAGGCAAGTTTATTTAGATAGCATGAATTCAGACACAAGGCCACTCAAGAAGAGATGAACTGCTTCAGTTAATGTGATTTCAGCCTGAGTCAGACTGATGGATGGACGGAAGAATCAGCATCTACATAATAATCATGTTGAGTGATGATCAGGTCCCGTTTCACTTAATCAAAGTAAAACAGAACAAAACACGCAGATTTTTCTATTTACTATTGAGTAGATGTAACTTTTAAAACTTTATTTTATTGATATCTTTAATGTTTTTATGCATGCAATTGTGTGTGTGTGTGTGTGTGTGTGTGTGTGAGTGTGTGTGTGTGTGTGTGTGTGTGTTGTGTGTGTGTGTGTGTGTGTGTGTGTGTGTGTGTGTGTGTGTGTGTGTGTGTGTGTGTGTGTGTGTGTGTGTGTGTGTGTGTGTTAGATTGGACAACTTTATTGAAAGCAAGAACTGTTCAATTAATTTGCAGCTTACAACATCCAAAATGTTACGTGTCAAAACGCACAGATGAATAAATAGACAGACGACTATGACAGCAAGGTACAGTTAATAAGCAATAAAATAGATAAAATGGAATAGAAAATAAATATACATTGTTACATGAATTATCACGCAAGGAACTGTCATTAAAAATTCCATATCGTATGAGTTTAATTACCTTTTTAGCCTACTTTAATTTAAAAAGAAAATTATGAATAGGCTTATTTGACCTTTCCCTGTGATGAGCCGCATCACTCCCAGAGTGACCTTCTCTAGATGACTGCGCCTGTCCTACTACGTTAAACTAGTCCGCATAATTTCTCATTGGTTTATGGCTATCGTTTTCACTAATTTAAAATTCACAGTGAATCGATATTACTCGGCACATAACACTGTTTATCCAAGTGTGTAAGCTTACGTGCTAAGGGGCATTTGTCTGTCGTGTTATTTAATGTCCAGGCGGAGGGATCTATCTGACCGTTGTAAATATTGGCAGCGGCGGAGCGGGAGGCAGAGTGGCGCGGTTGGATTCACTAGTGATCATTCAGATTTTTTCTTCAACGTAAATTAACGGACTCGAGATGAATTTTCACCGTGTTTCGGCTTTATTTCGCCCGTGACACGAGGGCCAAGGATACTGTAGTCATTTGGGATTTATTGCGAGGGTATTTCGCCAGTGTCTTGTCGTTTTTATTGTTGTTGTGGGACACCATGCTGCTTTCTAAGCTGGGCTCGCTCTCCCACATGTCGCCCGGCGTGGACCTACCGGCGAAACTGCAGCAAGGTAACGGCTACATCCCAGCGTTGCCATGTAAACTGTGTGACCCCGTGGCGTAAACTGATGATTTCTGCCTATTTTCTCTTTACCTTAACACAACGGGACATCTAAAAACTATCTTAAAACCTTAATATTCCAGAAATAACATGTATTATCAGGTCACATAATCGAACTGATCACATAATATCGTGTTAAACGTGTACAGGTGTTACGCCGAACTATGTGATCCGTTAGATGTCGAAAATTAGACTAGAGACACCAACGGTTATTTTCTAGCCTTTTATAACGTCAACTTTTTATTTAAAAAAGCATACGAAATCAAACCAAAACAAATATCATCATAGTTACTCAGCCGGTAGCATCTTCAGTATCATAGCTTCACTTGGAAGGCTACATATGTTGATTTTTAAACTTCAATCGAATAGAATTATTATTTGAATTTGTATTTATTTTTCAATATATTTTATTTTGGTAGTGGATGGCAACGGCTGCATGACCTTTTTTAAATGACATCGTCTGGGGTCATTTTAAAAAGCCATAACATGTAGTAATCCCCTAATTAAATGTCTATATATTCAGTTGAAACATTTGTATTTGTTTATTTCTGCTGTAGTCGCTTAACCCTTAGGGCCCGTTGGTCCATTTTACGGACATTTCATTTTTCTTTTTTTGGATAATTTTGGCTGTGTTCATGCATATGGCATGAAAACTGGTAAGGAAGTGTATTTTTATATGATAATGTTATTTCCAGCTCAGCTCTTACAGTAAGGCTAAAATACACTGTATACAAACAAGAGTTACATTCAGACTGCTAAGGTCCATAAAACGTCCATTAACACCCATTCAAATACCATTTTTTCAAAACACTGCCATTAAAGCATAACTGATGCATTTTTTTATATCTGGGTGTCAATCTGGGCTTCTACCTTGGAATTGATCATTTTTACTACTCTCCACCGTGTTACGTCATTATGACCATATTTGGCATATGGAGAAAAAACAGGCTATTTCCACTAGATAGCACTGTCACAATCCCCCCTTCCTCTCCCTTTAGCTTTAACCCTGAGGAGTGTGGGTGTGTGTGCACGTGTGTAAGGTTGGTTGTGTGTGTGTGTGTGTGTGTGTGTGTGTGTGTGTGTGTGTGTGTGTGTGTGTGTGTGTGTGTGTGTGTGTCCATGACCTATGACATTATGAGCAAAAGGCTAGTGGTTTTCAAGTGGCACTGTTTTCATTTACTCTGAATCCTCCTCCAGAGCTGGGATGTTTCCTCTGACTTTCAGTAGTGGAGAATTCAGTTGGCCCCACCAACACCCATACACAGATATACTCCTGCAGCCACTGGAATGGTACAGGGACCCACCTGTTACGCGTTAATGGAGGTTTCAGACACAGTGTCTGTGTCAGATTCCTATTGCTCGCTATCAGAATCAGACTCCATCACTGTTTCCAAAGCTTCATGTACTTCTTGTGTAAAGGCTCCCTCCATATTGCCAGGTAAGAAATAACTAGTTCCACAGTTTGCTTTGTATAAACTCTGGTTTCAATGGCAGCTGTGTAAACAGCTCAACGACTTGTTATGTGTCTCTGACGGCTGCACCTTTGATGTGATTGAAGATGGCCCATGTTTTAGCTTATTTGAAGCAGTGCACTGCACATGCTTGTGTGTATGGACCTCAGGTAGGTGTGTGTGCTGTGCATTTATACAAAGTCATCTTTAGAGGGATTTTGAACTTCTGCATGGAAAACTACACATGGAACAGAGTGAATGAAAACAGTGCCACTTGAAAACCACTAGCCTTTTGCTCATAATGTCTAGGTCATGGGGATACACACACACACACACACACACACACACACACACACACACACACACACACACACACACAGTCTCTCTCATACACACAACTTTATTTAGCCAATGATGTCCCTGTTACACTGTTCCTGGCCCGTTCACTGTTCACTGTTCACTTCTGGATAATAACAAAAAGAGTGGAAAATGTGCATGGACTGCAGGTGAGGTTCTTTTCCTAACACAAAAATTCAATTTATTCATGTACTGATGTTGGTTTAAAATTCAAGCCTAAAAAAGTTGGAAAAATATCGATGTATAATATTTTTTATAGCTACCTTTTTCAAAAGTCCATTTTACGTACCTTAGCGGTATGAGTGTCAGTTTATTACACTGTACAAAAAATAATAATGCCTAAATATCTGTGTTGCTGCTCAGCATTGACATATCCCAGGCCTAATAATTCAATACAAAAAAAATGAGTTTGCATGTAGTATATTGAAAATAATAAACATTTTCAGTTTTTTCCTCCAAAATACGATGTCATCATGACCAAAACCTGGCAATTAAAGGGTTAAACATCTTTTAAAATTCATGACTATTTTATATTAATAGTTAGGGCAGATGTAGGGGAAAAGAATTGGCAAAAAAAAAGTAGAAAAAAAATAATGTATAATATTTTTTATAGCTATCTCAATGAAATGTCCATTTTACGGACCTTAGCGGTACGAGTGTGAGTATTTGACACTGCACAAAAAATAATAATGCCTGAAAATCAGTTTTGCTGCTCATCATTGACATATCCCAGGCCTAATAATTCAACACAAAAAAAATTAGTTTGCATGTAGTATATTGAAAATATTTAATTTTTCCAGTTTTTTTCATCTAAAATACGATGGCATCATGACCAAAACCTGGCATTTAAAGGGTTAACATCTTTTAAAATTCATGACTATTTTATATTAATAGTTAGGGCAGATGTGGGGGAAAAGAATTGGCAAAAAAAAAGTAGAAAAAAAATAATGTATAATATTTTTTATAGCTACCTCAATGAAATGTCCATTTTACGGACCTTAGCGGTACGAGTGTGAGTATTTGACACTGCACAAAAAATAATAATGCCTGAAAATCAGTTTTGCTGCTCATCATTGACATATCCCAGGCCTAATAATTCAACACAAAAAAAATTTGTTTGCATGTAGTATATTGAAAATATTTCATTTTTCCAGTTTTTTTCATCTAAAATACGATGGCATCATGACCAAAACCTGGCATTTAAAGGGTTAACATCTTTTAAAATTCATGAATATTTTATATTAATAGTTAGGGCAGATGTGGGGGAAAAGAATTGGCAAAAAAAAAGTAGAAAAAAAATAATGTATAATATTTTTTATAGCTATCTCAATGAAATGTCCATTTTACGGACCTTAGCGGTACGAGTGTGAGTATTTGACACTGCACAAAAAATAATAATGCCTGAAAATCAGTTTTGCTGCTCATCATTGACATATCCCAGGCCTAATAATTCAACACAAAAAAAATTAGTTTGCATGTAGTATATTGAAAATATTTAATTTTTCCAGTTTTTTTCATCTAAAATACGATGGCATCATGACCAAAACCTGGCATTTAAAGGGTTAACATCTTTTAAAATTCATGACTATTTTATATTAATAGTTAGGGCAGATGTGGGGGAAAAGAATTGGCAAAAAAAAAGTAGAAAAAAAATAATGTATAATATTTTTTATAGCTACCTCAATGAAATGTCCATTTTACGGACCTTAGCGGTACGAGTGTGAGTATTTGACACTGCACAAAAAATAATAATGCCTGAAAATCAGTTTTGCTGCTCATCATTGACATATCCCAGGCCTAATAATTCAACACAAAAAAAATTAGTTTGCATGTAGTATATTGAAAATATTTAATTTTTCCAGTTTTTTTCATCTAAAATACGATGGCATCATGACCAAAACCTGGCATTTAAAGGGTTAACATCTTTTAAAATTCATGACTATTTTATATTAATAGTTAGGGCAGATGTGGGGGAAAAGAATTGGCAAAAAAAAAGTAGAAAAAAAATAATGTATAATATTTTTAATAGCTACCTCAATGAAATGTCCATTTTACGGACCTTAGCGGTACGAGTGTGCCTAATATTATAACGGGCCCTAAGGGTTAAAATCGTTCAAATAGTGTGTATAGTTTTTGGTGGACGTGATGTTGCTATCTAGAGTCCACCATTTTTAAACGGCTGGCACTAGAACAACAGGGGTCACTGAGGGCGTTTGAATAATGTGCTCGTTTGAAATTCAGCTGTTTTGAATATTTTTACGTCCGTTTACGCACTGTTTTTATTCAAAACCATGATATTAAAAGTGAATTATAAAATGTAAGCTTCAAAACAAACAACATGAGGAAACGAAAGATTATTTATTTGTTAGGGGGGAGGTTACAGATTTTGGCGCAACACAGGACAAAATGGCTAAAAAGTCCTAATTTTGTCCGTATTTTCGCATTTTTTCAGCTAAAACGGAGAAGCCTTCGTTTGAGAAGCTGTACCGACTGGATTCGGTGCTGGGCAGCGGAGGGTTTGGCACCGTGTACTCTGCTGTTCGTCTGGCCGACGGGACGCCGGTAAGTGCGGGGAAGAAGCTGCTTTGTTTTGGTTTTTAAGCACCGGAGCCACATGGCATGGCCGCTGTCAAGTTACAACATGCGAGCTGTAGGCGTTTACGTTTCCTGGTTTCAAAACAAATAAAACCCCCGTTTATTTTTTTTATTTTTTTAAATTTGTTATATTGTTCTTGACCTTGTAAACAGCAGCTGTTTAGTGTTTATTAATTTTTTTTTACGAGTATTTTTTTTATGGCCAAGTAGGTTTACACTACAATACATGGGACTTGCTTTGTCTTTTTTTATGGCCGCACAGATGGTAAGATACTTTATTTATCCTTAGGGAAGTTCTGACATCCAGGAGCAGCATACACACTTTTTCACACATTAAAACAGAATTAAATTAAATCATGTAGAAAGAGATACAAACTAATTGACAACAACACAGCATTGCCTGCCCTGAATGTAGACTGTGCAAATTGAAACAGATTCAGTAAAGTCACCAAAGTCGGTGAACACAAAATGGTCTAGTAATTACAATGTTTAGAAATCACATGAGCATTTTGTTATGATCACCGTAGCTAGTTGGTCTGTCTTTTATTTGTGCTTTTTAATCTTTAAACCTGCAGTGTGTAGAATTTTGGGTTTTATTTCCTAGCAGATTTTGTAGAAAGTAATTATAATATCCATAAGTACGTTTTAATTTAGTGCATAATAGCTGAATTTTCTTTTAGAATTATAATTTTTTTCTGTTACTATTCGAAAGGGTTGGGGTTACCCAGGGAGTGTGACATTCTAGAACTTTGTAGAACTTTCTTGATGATGTCACATTACACACTGCACCTTTTAAAAACAGAATTAAATTAAATCATGTAGAAAGAGATTAAGACTAATTTTTTCGAACCGAGTTTGATTTTTCTGGGACGTCGCTTCTTAAAGTGAGACGCGACACAATTCACATCTCAAAACATTCGCTTTTTCGTTGGGTTTATTCGCGTCGCGCCCGGTGTGCAAAGGCCTTTACTCTACTCAACTGTGAAAATTAGCACATCTGCTGTACCCAACCTGAGCTTGGTTATGATTTTACTTTGTGCTTTTATTTTGAAAGCAGTGTTACTCAGTTCAGTTGTGTAGCCGGTGTAGCTTGTATCACCACAGTCCCTCCTGCCATGTGCCCTTTGTTTTCACAAAGAAACAGGATGAATGATGAGGTGTTACTCAACTATTATATTTAAAAATCATCTTGATCAATTGTTTAAACTTTTTATAATAATTCCAAGATCATAAAACTGTTGGAAAATCTGCAAATGTATAAACAAACGAAAAAACTTTAAATGCTAAACAATAAAACAATGTGTTATATCTGCTGTTTATGTGTTTTTCTTTAGACATAATTATTTTAGCCTTTTGTGTTGTGTAACTGTGTTAAACCTGCAGTGTGTAGAATTTTGGGTTTTTATTTCCTAGCAGATTTTGTAGAAAGTAATTATAATATCCATAAGTACATTTAGTGCATAATTGGACCAAGGCCTTGTCACCGCCATTTTGGAAGCGTCATAGTTGGAATGTCAACAGGTGCATTGTTTAAAATTTAGAATTGCTCTTGTCCTTGAAGGCCACTGTAGCTTCTGTTATTATTCTAAAGGGTTGGGGTTACCCAGGGAGCGTTGCATTCTAGAACTCTGTAGAACTTTCTTGATGATGTCATATTACACACTGCACCTTTAAATGGTGTTTGTGTTTGTGTGCAGGTGGCGGTGAAGCATGTGTGCAGGGACAGAGTGACTGAATGGGGATCGCTGGTGAGTTAACCGCCATGTTTCACTTTCATACAGTTTTCTGTCATTTAAAGATGGAGTCAGCTAGTCTATACACGGAAACGCTCGGTGTCAAAATCAGTGAATATCTCCTCATGATTCGCTACCAAGGCTGTGCAAGCTGGTATGTAAACAAAGGGGGGCCCACCATAGCTTGCAACAGGCCCGTTTACAGAGACTAGGTTCTATTAACGCTAGATTTTTTCAAAGTGATTTTTTTATTTATTTTTTTCAACAATCCTTCTCCACTTTTTATTAAAAATGCAGAATCCGTTAGCAATGGTTTTGTCTGTACTAAAATTATGAAATATTTCGGAGCTGCAACTAGCAAATGTTTTCATGTAAATTCAGCTGCACTTTATTAATGATTGTGTGTGTGTCTCTGTGTGTCTGTCACATTGTATAATGACAAAGTATTATAATCTATTCTATTTTCTCGAGGATAAATAAAAGTTAAATAAAATAAATTCTAAATGTTTCCCTAATGTTAACTCGTCTCTGTGTCCCCCTCTCAGTGTGGGGTGGCGGTGCCCCTGGAGATCGTGCTGCTGCAGAAGGTGTGTGGCGGTGCGTTCAGGGGCGTGGTGAGACTGTGGGACTGGTGGGAGCGCGCTGACGGCTGGCTGCTGGTCATGGAGAGACCGGAGCCCGTACAGGATCTGTTTGATTACATCACCGAGAGAGGAGCCCTGACCGAGGCCGCAGCCCGCGACATCTTCCTGCAGGTGATTTTATCTGTTTTCTGTCTGTCTGTCTGTCTGTCTGTCTATCTATCCATGTCTCTTTACGGGTTTGCGTACCCCACTCTCACCTTCATCCATTGCCCGCTTTGTTTTGGCTTTTTTGGGTTCGGCTGTTTCTTGCCTCCATTGATTGTACTGTATATTTGTCTGATTGTACAGTGTCCTTAAGAGCCGTGAAAGGCACCTTTTTTAAAATATTTTCATTTAAGCACCTTTTAATCTCGGTTGGTTAATTGCATTTGGTGCCCAGTTTTCTTCTCTTTTCTTCTTCTTACATGTGCTTTTATGTGTTGCTAATTTTATCTGTTGTGTTATTTAATTATTTTTATTCTTAGACAACATCTTTTTTCACTATGCTTTTATTTTCTATGCACACTGTAAAGCACTTTGTGACCCTGTCTGTGACAAGCGCTTTATAAATACATTTTACTTACTTACACTAAGGGGAAATAAAACATAATTTTACTTACTTGCTTTATGTCTAATGCTCCTTCAGTTGGCACTCGACTCCCAGTTCCGTTGTATAGATGACTGTGCAATGACAATAAAGGCTTGCCAAAAATCTTATCTTACCCTGAATTAGATGGGCAACTTTTTAAAGGTGCAGTGTGTAATATGACATCATCAAGAAAGTTCTACAAAGTTCTAGAATGCAACACTCCCTGGGTACCCCCAACCCTTTAGAATAATAACAGAAGATACAGTGGCCTTCAAGGACAAGAACAATTCTAAATTTTAAACAATGCACCTGATGACATTCCAACTATGGCACTTTCAAGATGGCGGCACTAGGCCTTGGTCCAAAATATGCAGAAATATGGACATATATGAGACCCTTTCTAAGGGAAAAAATAAATAATTTAAAAAAAATTCAGCTATTATGCACTAAATTAAATGTACTTATGGATATTATAATTATTTTCTACAAAATCTGCTAGGAAATAAAACCCAAAATTCTACACACTGCAGCTTTAAATGACTAAATTCTTCTTCCTACCCCAGGTGCTGCAGGCGGTGTCTCACTGCTACAGCTGTGGCGTGGTGCACAGAGACATTAAGGACGAGAACCTGCTGGTGGACCCGCGCACCGGACACGTCAAGCTGATCGACTTCGGCTCTGCGGCGCTGCTCAGAGACACACCCTACACCGAGTTTGATGGTGAGTCTGACCACAAGGCTTTCACTGTTTGTGGATCATTGATGACTCACTTGTTTAGGCGTTTGGGTAACTTCTGTCTTTTATATTTTGCTTATTTTATCTGTTGTGTTTTTATTTATTTGATTAATTTTGTTCTTTTTCTTTCTTTTTTTTTCAAGATATTTTTTGGGCATTTTTATGCTTTATTTGATAGTGCAGGGAGACAGAGGTGAAATGGGGCAGAGAGGGAGTGACATGCAGAGAACGTCCCCCTTACCAACTGAGCTAAAGGCGCCCCCATTACTTTTGTTCTTAGAAGTTTTTTTTTTACTCTGCTTTTATTTTCTAAGCACTTTGTTACCCTGTCTGTGAAAAGCGCTATATAAATAAATGTTACTTATTTAATATATAAACCCCTCCTCCTCCCTCAGGTACCCGTGTGTACAGCCCTCCAGAGTGGATCCGGTCTCAGCGTTACCATGGGCGCAGTGCGACGGTGTGGTCGCTAGGCGTCCTGCTGTATGACATGGTGTGTGGAGACATTCCCTTTGAGCAGGACCACGAGATCCTCCGAGGAAAACTCTACTACAGGCGCAAAACATCCGCAGGTCAGCTCGAGTCTTCACTTAGATCTATCGGATTTGGTTTTAGACTCGAGATTTCCTTTATTGTACTTTCATACAAAAATGACACTAAATGCTGTTTCTCTCCAACGCCAACAGTGTTAAAAAGGCAGGAATACATAGATAATAAAACAATTATCAGTGTAATTGTTACAAGTTTAGAAATAAAGCTCCGTTCTTTCCTCTGCAGTAATCTTGCCCCTGTAAAGCACTTTGAGTGGCCTTGTGTCTGAATTGTGCTATAGAAATAAACTTGCCTAATGCTATACCTTACTGCTCGGGTGCTGAACTACATTCTCTCCTGTGACATCACAGAATGCCAGCAGCTGATTGGCTGGTGCCTGAGCCAGCAGCCGTGTGATAGGCCGACACTGGAGCAGATCCTGCTGCACCCCTGGGTCACGGTGACGCACACTGATGACATCACGCCGTCACAACAACCGACCAATCCTCATCCACTTCCTCATCCGGCCAGCAGCAGCAGCAGCAGCAGCAAGGGCCCCGATTGGTCAAAGAGAGACTGGACCCGTTGATGTAGAGAGAAAGCAATCGGGACAGTAACGGCTGAACTTGAATGACGGCCGTGTTGGATGACGCTGGGTGACGCACAGAGATGACATCACACTACAACCGACCAATCCTCATCCACTTCCTCCTCCTCCTCCTCCGGCCAGCAGCAGCAGCAGCAAGGGCCCTGATTGGTCAAAGGGGAGACTGGACTAATAAGTTTGTGTTGGACCTACCGGTGGTTCAGTTGAGTTTAATGGTGGTAGTGTCGCGCCAGTGTTGCTGCCCTGAACTCTCGATTTAACTGTCGTGTTGATGAGGTCATATTAACCTCGCGTCTTATTAAAGCTACAGTCAGTTCCTGGTCAAAGGGGAAACTGCACTGATGAGCTTGTGTTGAACCCAATGGTGGTTTTGAGTTGAGTTTGACTCTACACACAGGGCGCCCCCTGCTGTTCACAGGCGATGTAGCAGCTAATCAGACAGCAGGGCGTTACTGGGTGTTACTGCCTTCAGTTCGTTAGCCTCATAGCATAATTGGCTAAATCATATTTACTCTACTCTAGTCTACTCTATTCTATTCTACATCTACTCTATACTCTACATCTACTTTTCGTTAAGCCTGATAGCATAATTGCCAAAGTCATATTTTAAACCTGCAGTGTGTAGAATTTTGGGTTTTATTTCCTCGCAGATTTTGTAGAAAGTAATTATAATATCCATAAGTACATTTAATTTAGTGCATAATGGCGGCATTTTTTTTTTTATAATTCTTTTTTTTTTAAATCGGCTATTATGCACTAAATTAAACGTACTTATGGATAATGGATATTATAATTATTTTCTACAAAGTCTGCTAGGAAATAAAACCCCAAAATTCTACACACTGCAGGTTTAAGAGTTATAGAGTAGGGTAAAGTAGATGTAAACGTAAAAGAGTAAATATGATTTTGGCAATCGTGCTACGAGGCCTTCAGTTCACATGCTGCCGCGGGCCCAGTGTCACCACGGTTACTGAGTTGGAACGCGGTGGGACGAGGTCGTTCCTCTAGAAGTTTGGAGATGATGGTTGCGTTCCGAATCTCATACTCTTTCTTTTTTCTATTCTACATACTACATCCGACGATAAAAATAATCTAGTTAGGATGCAGTAGGCATACTATTGGGACATACTTTTACTCTCTTATTTCATCATAACATTGCGCCTTGATCTTGCCTCTTGCTTTTATATCCGTCGCGTCCCCGTTTTGTTTTCATATGGAGGCTTCGTCGATGTGACGTCACTTCACGTGCGCACTGGATTGTGGGTCAGAATCGCCCAAATAGGATGCACTTTTCAACACTTAACAATCTTGGCCGCATGAAGTAGGACATCCGGGTACTTCTAACCGTCCTAAATCTGGCCACAAGAATTGGGACATCCTAAATCTTTTTTCTACCAAACTAAATAGTAGAAAGTATGCGATTCGGAACGCAACCTTAATTTTCTGTGTACAAGCCGGGACTGGTTCTACGGCAGAGCGTAAAGACCAAAAGGGGCGAGAGAGAGAGAAAGATTATGCACTTAGAGAATGAAGTCGGAAGTGTCGATATACACTCGACAGTTTCAGTTCAAAGAATGAAGTGACGTTGGTAAGATATTGACCGATCAGAAATTCCCGATATCAATAACTCATCAAAACCTAATTTCTTTTCTCAGCTGGACTACTAACATGTCTCTCTATGTGCAGCGGGCTGTGAGACGAGAGCACAGGGACCGTCTACAAAGGGAAACATTATACTGAGGAGTTATTGCTCCCGGAATTTCATATCTTTCAAACTGTAACGCAGTCTTTCTTTACCCGTCGCGGTTATTCTCTTTATATTTTTACTTGATTCTCAAAGTGAAGAATAAAAAAAGTCGTCAAACTAAAATGTTCTCTCCCGTCGCCCTGATGCTCGACTGGATTTTTGAGATTGTCATGAAGGATTTATACAAACAAAATCAAGATTTGAAATCGTTCTAATTTCATACGGGTAAATCAGTTCCCTAAACCGCTCGGAGCTCAAACGAGAGACAAATCTTTAGTTTCCTAAGCAGTTCCTTTGGAGGGTTTGTTTTAGTTTTCTCCGATTCTTTCTGTGGACGCAGCTGCAAAGTGCTTGTGGTTTGAATCTCTTGAGTTATGGTTTGATTAGAAAGTGTTTTTCCACTAAGTTTGTTCTTTGAAGTTCTCATCTTTGGTCTGAACCGGGCTTTCAAGTATAGAGCTTTAAAGTAATTTATCTCCCACAGAAAACACCTGAGCCTCCCAGGTGTACATGCACAGCCAATGCAGATACTCAGTTTTAGATTTAGTATATTTTTTTATGTATACGCACAAATATATCTATTTTTTTATTTTTCTACATTGATGTTTTTTTATTTATAAGTGAAGAGACGTACCTCATACTGCGGTTATTTATTGGTCTCCTGTCGCACTTTCTTAAATCGTTTTGGTTTCAGTTTTTCCCCTGTTCAGTTTTAAGAGTTTTCCTCACGTCCGGGTGAAGAGATTTGACTCGTTTTTATGTTTGTCAGTTTTTTTGTTGTTGCTACAAATATAGAATTCTGAAGAAGAAAATTATTTTTTTATGGATGTTTTGTCCAAATTAAACATTTTTGTATACACACCGTTTTTCTGTGTTGTGTTATTTTCGTACTCTTAACTTTTCTGTTGGCACCATCCACACTACTGAAAACATAACCTCATATCTACATCATTTATTAAAATTTAGCTCTATTTTTCTGAAAAATGTAATTACTAAATTGCCCCCCAAAAAAAAAGGTTTTAAAATTCTAAATATTTCTCTATATTTTCCTTTGTTTCTTTAATACAGAAAATTAAACATATCATTTT
>CM047513.1:2506547-2549047 GCA_026122265.1 Ammodytes dubius | reverse complement strand
TTTTAATGCCGTTGTGTTTCCATAGTAACCGGGCTCCATGATGTGGACGAGTACATCCAGGCTCAGCTGCTCTTGGCCGTGAGTACAGACCTGTGTGTGTGTGTGTGTGTGTGTGTGTGTGTGTGTGTGTGTGTGTGTGTGTGTGTGTGTGTGTGCTGTGTGTGTGTGTGTGTGTCTGTCTGTCTGTCTGTCTGTCTGTCTGTCTGTCTGTCTGTCTGTCTGTCTGTCTGTCTGTCTGTCTGTCTATCTATCTGTCTGTCTGTCTGTCTGTCTGTCTATCTGTCTGTCTGTCTGTCTGTCTGTCTGTCTGTCTGTCTATCTGTCTGTCTGTCTGTCTGTCTGTCTGTCTGTCTGTCTGTCTGTCTGTCTGTCTGTCTGTCTGTCTGTCTGTCTGTCTGTCGTCTGTCTGTCTGTCTGTGTTGTCATACTAACGACTGTGTGTCTCTCAGGCTCTGAACATCACCACTCACGTCCTGAAACCTGGAGGAACCTTTGTTGCCAAGGTGAGCTCATAATTTATTATTTTTTTTTTTTAAAGAGTCGAAAAAAAGGGTGATAATTAGAAAATATATATATAAATAAAAAATTTATAATTTTCAATGATGTCGAGTCAAACAAATGCAAAGTACAATATAGCCTAATTAAAACAGTTACAGGTAGAGTTTGATTTGAAGTAGTAGTATTGGGGCGCTCCAGTGGTGTAGTGGATAGAGCGCGTACCATATTGTCTCCGGCCTTCGTTGCAGTGGTTGCGGGTTCTAGTCCGACCCGTGAACCTTTTACTGCAGGTCATCCCCCCTCTCTCTCTCTCTCTCTCTCTCTCTCTCTCTCTCTCTCTCTCTCTCTCTCTCTCTCTCTCTCTCTCTCTGAGCGGAAG
Source organism: Ammodytes dubius (assembly GCA_026122265.1). NCBI lineage: Eukaryota > Metazoa > Chordata > Actinopteri > Uranoscopiformes > Ammodytidae > Ammodytes > Ammodytes dubius. Next base: position 2,548,170 of record CM047513.1, on the reverse strand, counting down.
GAGTGGGTTTGTGGAGCGCGTGTGAGAGCGGTTTGTGAGGAGTTTTTGCAAACTTTTCTCATAGTTTTTTTGGTTTATATTGTAAATATAGTTGGGCGAAGGGTTTGGTGGTACTTTTTGGGTTTGTTTGGGGTTACTTTTTGGTGTTTTTTTCACGCGATCGACCAGCGGCTGCTGGTCGGTGCGCCGAGCCCCGGGAGCATGATTGCTTTCGGGGAACTCAGCCGTATGCACGGCTTCAAGATCTCCACCACCTTCCCGTGCTCGGTGGAGGACTGCAGCCTGGCGGTGGCGGAACTAGTCGGGCACAGCAGCATACGATCCGCGGCGCGGATGAACGGGGCGGTGGTGATATTTGTGGACAGTGTGGCCAAGGCTAACAAGGTGGTGGAGAAAGGGATCGTGGTGAAGGACTCTTTTGTTTCCGTGTCCCCGCTGACAACACCGGCAACGCGGGTTACAATTTCAAACATCCCGCCCTTCATCGGAGACGAGGTGTTGCTCCGGGAGCTGTCGAGGCACGGAAAAATTGTATCGGCTATAAGGAAGCTGCCGTCGGGATGCAAGTCCCCCTGCTGCGACACGTAGTCTCCCACAGACGGCAAGTACACATGATTCTACATAAGAAAGACAGTGAACTGAGCTTAGTTTTCAATTTGAAAGTGGATGATTTTGCTTATGCAGTTTATGTTAATTCTGGAACCCTAAAATGCTTTGCCTGCGGCAAGGAAGGGCATTTGGCGCGAGCCTGCCCAGATAAAGCCGCTGGAGGACGGGCTGAGCCAGCTGAGCCAGCGCTGCCGGCGCCTACGGCGCCGGCGGCACCGGTAGAGGCTCCAGCTGTGGTGTCAGCAGCGGAGCCTACAGCCGGGTCTTCAAAGGACACTGACACTGTAGCGCAGGATGTTGCAAGTGTAGAAAACAACCTGCTGGACAATATAAACACTGAGAGTATAACTGAAAATGTTGCAACTTGTGGGGAGAAGCCAAATGATGTAACTCAAAGTGTTGTTGCTGAAAATGGGGAGCAGGTTGTTAAACACCTTGAAGAGACAAATGTGTGTGTTGAAACTGGTGACAGCGATAAACAAAGTGAGTGTGTTGTTCAGGAAGAGGGGGACAATATTATCACAGAACCAGCAGGGGGTGTAGTAGCTGGGCCCGTCTCTGCAACAGCAGAGCAGGACAGTGAGGATGGGGTGATGGAGGAGGAAGATAACATGTGTAAGGCTTCCCATTTAAAGAGAAAACAGAGAGGTGAAGCCTGTGGCTCTAAGGCAAAGAAGCCAACAGCTAGGGAGCAGGAGGAACAGACAGACACAGACTCAGAAAGAAGTGATGAGGAGACGGGGTCCAGTGAAGAGGAAGTGGGGATGGAGGACTGTGGCACAGACAGTCAGCCCCTCACTGACTCACAAATGCTTTCTGCTGTACAGCTGGGTGAGCTGTACTCCGTAAAGAGTATCAGGGTTTTTTTGCAAAAGACAAAAGGCATGAGGACTCCCCAGTATAAGGAGTATTTTGAAGATGTGGAAAAGCTGTTGGTATCTGTAAAAGCTCAGATGAAAATGAGAGGGGAAGAAGGTTTCACTGTCACAGAGTATTACAGACTGAGGACAATGGGAAGCAAGATAAGAAAGCAGCTTAATGATGGCGTCTCAGACAGTATATAAAGCAGTGTGCCTGCTGTCTCTTCTAGTCTGTGTGTCTCTTTTTACAGCTGTTTTAATGAGTCACTTTAAACTTTCCACGCTCAATGTCAATGGAGCGAGAGATGTGAAGAAGAGGGCTTGCATTTTTGAGACTTTTAAATTGAAAAAAATTAATGTTATGATGTTGCAGGAGACCCATAGTGATGCTTTTAATGAAACAGACTGGAGGAGGGAGTTTGACGGACAGGTCATTTTAAGCCATTTTAACAGCACTAGTGCAGGGGTGGCTCTCCTTTTTTCAAGAGATTTTAGTCCTGTATCTTATGTGGTGGAGGAGCGGGTGCAGGGGAGAATGCTTGTGGTTAAAGCAAAGTATGAGCGTTTTAATATTGTTTTTATTAATGTGTATGCTCCTAATTCTGGCCCTGGCAGAGTTCTCTTTTTAAACGAACTCAGTTTGGTTTTAGAGCAGTGTGAGCCAGAGGACTATTTGTTTTTAGGAGGGGATTTTAACTGCACAGCAAATCACACATGTGATAGAAACCACCTAGAACCACATGCACCTTCTCAGAAGGCTATGCTATCTCTTATAAACACTCACAGTCTGAGTGATGTATGGAGAAAAATCCACCACAATATAAGACAGTACACTTGGGTCCACAGCAGAGAACGTGTTTTATCTTTAGCGAGGTTAGACAGGTTTTATTGTTTTACGCAGCATTTTAGCATTTTTAAGAGGTGTAATATATGTCCAGTGGGCTTCTCGGACCATTCCATGGTTTTATGTGAGGTTTTTATTAAAAATCTTAAGAGTAAGTCTGCTTATTGGCATTTTAACACCACTTTGCTTTTAGATGCACATTTTAGAGAGGTTTTTATTTATTTTTGGAGAGGTTTTAGAGAGAGGAAGGGGGATTTTATTTGTTTGAAACAATGGTGGGACCATGGCAAAATACAGATAAAGCAGCTCTGTCAGCAGTACACTCTCAATGTTTCTCGTGACTTGGCCAAGTCTATCAAAGATCTGGAGGTAGATATAGTGGAGCTGCAGAGTTCCTCACAGTCCACAGGAAATGGAGGTTGTATTGAAAACCTCAAATCTAAAAAAGCCGTGCTGGCAGACCTGCTGGGCACCAGAGCGCAGGGGGCGCTAGTCCGGTCTCGTTTCCAGAGTGCTGCCCTAATGGATTCCCCCTCCAAGTTTTTCTTCGGCCTGGAGCAGAGGAATGGACAGAGCAGGCAGATGCACTCGCTGCAGGCAGAGGATGGGCGGACGCTGACGCACACTGCAGCCATTAGGAGCAGAGCGGTGGAGTTTTATGTGCAGCTGTACAGCAGTGAGTACCAGGAGGATGATGCTGCTTTTAACGAATTCTGTCAGGACCTGCCCACGGTGTCAGAAGAGACCAACAGAGAGCTGGAGGGGCCCCTGACTGAGGCAGAACTATTTGCAGCCTTGCAGAGTGTGCAGGGGGGTAAGGCCCCCGGCATAGATGGGCTGCCCTCAGAGTTCTATAGAGCGTTCTGGACTGAGATGAAAGAGGATTTGCTGGGGGTCTTCTCCGAAGTTTTGAAGAGCTCTCTCTCCCCCAGAGCTGCAGGAGGGCAGTGCTGACGCTGCTGCCTAAGAAGGGAGACCTGCAGCAGATTAAGAACTGGCGCCCCGTCTCACTGCTGTGCTCTGACTACAAGCTGCTGTCCAAAGCCCTGGCCAACCGGCTGAAGGAAGTGATGGAGCAGCTCATCCACCGGACTCAGACTTACTGTGTGCCTGGCAGGTCTATTGTTGACAATGTGTCATTAATTAGAGATATTTTGGAAGCCTCCGGTTCATTGGGCTTAGATGCTGGTCTGGTTTCGTTAGACCAGGAAAAGGCTTTTGATCGGGTTGAGCACCGCTACCTTTGGAAAGTTTTACAAAGGTACGGCCTCAGCCCGGGTCTGATAGCTAAGATAAAGGTCCTGTACGAGAACATTGAGAGTGTGCTGAAGATAAATGGTGGTCTATGCAAACCTTTTAATGTCCAAAGAGGTATTAGACAGGGCTGCGCCATGTCAGGTATGTTGTATTCACTGTCCATAGAACCAATGTTGCAGAATGTTCGTGTTTTTATTGACGGCCTGTTTTTACCTGACATCAGCACACATTTTATTTCATCAGCCTACGCAGACGACATCATCATTTTTATTAAAAATCAAGATGATATTGATAAACTGAGTAAAGTTGTTGAAACCTTTGGTAAACTCTCAGCTGCCAAGGTGAATTGGTCAAAGAGCGAGGCGCTGGCAGTTGGGAGGTGGGCTGTTGGTCTGCCCCAGCTGCCTGGGGGGCTGACCTGGAAGAGGGGAGGCTTCAGGTACCTGGGGGTTCATCTGGGGGATGAGCAAACTGAGCAAAAGAACTGGGAGGGTGTGATGGAAAAGGTGGAGGGGAAGCTGGCAAAGTGGAGGTGGCTGCTTCCCCACATGTCATACAGAGGGAGGGTTCTCATTATTAACAACTTGGTAGCGTCCACCCTGTGGCACAGGCTCAAGTGCCTTGAACCCCCTGCTGGGCTGCTGCAAAAGATTCAGACGATCCTATTAAACTTTTTCTGGGATAAACTGCATTGGGTTCCCCAGAGTGTACTGTACCTGCCAAAAGAAGAGGGGGGGCAGGGCTTAATACACCTGGAGAGCAGGGCAGCAGCTTTCAGGCTGCAGTTTGTAAAGCGTTACCTTTCCTGCTGTGATGATGTCGTCTGGAGGCAGGTAACAGGCATCATTTTAAGGAGGATAGCTGGCCTCGTTTTAGACAAGTCTTTGTTTTTATTGAATGGTGATTTTTATCGTGTGTGTAACTTGCCTCCTTTTTATCATGGTGTTTTTAAAGCGTGGACACTTTTTAAATGGGACAGACTGGGGCCTGCAGCCTCTCTCTTCTGGCTCCTGGAGGAGCCCCTGGTGTGCGGGGCCCGGCTGGACATACAAGACGGCAGCAGCCCTGGCCTCACCCAGCGCCTTCGCTCCACGGGGACGGTCAGGCTGAGGCAGGTGGTGGACGTGGCAGGGCCCGGGCTGCACAACACGCAGGCTGTGGCCTCTCTCCTGGGCCTGAGGTCCAGCCGACACACCAGAAACATCCTGAACCAGTGGAGCAGCAGGCTGAGCGCAGAGGAGCACGAGATGCTGAGGGAGTACAGCAGCGGGGCGGAGGTACCGGACCAGGGAGATCCGTTCCCAGAACTCAGTCTGTCCGTGGACCAGAGCGGGCTGGACAAACCAAGGGGCACTTCTAAGTCCTTGTTGGATTTACAATTACTTTCGGGGAAAACATTGTACAAGTACTGTGTGGTGGCTACGCAAAAGGTGAAACTGAGCACCAACAGGGAAACAGTATGGAGAGAGAGGCTGCAGGGACGGGCGCCTGTGTGGAGGCTTCTATACAAGCCTCCACTAAATAAAAGGACAGGGGACCTGCAATGGAGGATCCTGCAGGGGGCGCTGGCCGTCAATGTTTTTATTTCCAAAATCAACCCCACTGTTTTAAAGACTTGTCCTTTTTGTGACCAAGATGAAACCCTGATCCACTGTTATCTTGACTGTCACAGACTCATTGTTTTATTCCACATTTTAAAAGCTGTGTTTTTAATGTGTGGAGAGGTGTGGTCGGAGGCTGGTTTTATTGGAGGTGCTGGTTATAACAAAAAAGAGTCGAAGAAATGGTGTCTTTTAAATTATGTGGTGGGGCAAGCGAAGATGGCGATTTATAAAACAAGGAAAAATCAGGTGGAGGGGGAGGCAGGCCTTGGACTAAGAGATATGTTTTGCACACTGATAAAAGCCAGGATAAGAATTGATTTTAGATACCATGAGCTGATGAACACACTTATGGAGTTTAAAGATGTTTGGTGCTGCACAACAGCTGTGTGTTCAGTAAATGAGGGAAAGCTCTCTTTTAACTCTGTGTTTTAATTTATTTATTCATGATGCATCTTCCTGTCTAAACAAAGGATTGTTTGTATAAAATGACAAATGTCTTGTGTTGAAAGAAACTGAAAATAAAGTTTTTTTTCAAAAATCAAAAAAAAAAAAAAAAAATCTCTCTCTCTCTCTCTCTCTCTCTCTCTCTCTGTTTCCCCATTTCAACTCTGTACTGTCAAATAAAGCTTGAAAATGCCAAAAAATTAAAAAACAACAACCACTTTGCATCCATGTACCTTCTTTTTAGGTTTGTCTATATTTTTCTATCCAATAAAAAGCTTGAAAATGCCAAAAAATAATCTTTAAAAAAAAGAAATAGTGGTAATAGTATTAACCCTTCCCTGTCTCCCTGTCTCCCTGTCTCCCTGTCTCCCTGTCTCTCTGTCTCTCTCTCCCTGTCTCTCTGTCTCCCTGTCTCTCTGTCTCCGTCCCTGCTCTCTCTCTCTCCCTGTCTCTCTCTCTCCCTGTCTCTCTCTCTCCCTGTCTCCCTGTCTCTCTTCTCTCCCTGTCTGCCTGTCTGCCTGTCTACCTGTCTACCTATCTCTCTCTCTCTCTCTCTGTCTCCCTGTCTACCTCTCTACCTCTTACCTGTCTCTCTCTCTCCTGTCTCCCTGTCCTGTGTATATTCAGATCTTCCGAGGTAAAGACGTGACGTTGCTCTACTCTCAGCTCAAGATCTTCTTCAGTGGAGTGACGTGTGCAAAACCTCGAAGCAGCCGCAACTCCAGCATCGGTCAGTCAGTATGAGACACACACACAACACCACACACACACACACACACACAAGTTAATATACACACACACACACACACACACATACACACCAACACACACACACCACACACACACACACACACACACACACACACAAGTTAATATACACACAACATACAACCACACACACAGGTTAATACACCCAGGTTAATACACACACACACACACACACACACACACACACACACAGATTAATATACACACACACGTTATTACACACACACGTTATTACACACACACACACACACACAGGTTAACACACACACACAGGTTAATAACACACACACACACACACACACCACACACCACACAACAGGTTAATACACACACACACACACACACACACACACACACAGGTTAAAACACACACACACACAGGTCTGTACTCACGGCCAATGCAGCTGAGCCTGGATGTACTCGTCCCCTTGACCAATCACAGAGCTCCAAACCATCACCATCCCCCATCCTACACATACATGCATCTGCTGTACTATGGGCTGTAAGGAGCATATGGTGTGTGTGTGTGTGTGTGTGTGTGTGTGTTAATAACCTGTGTGTGTGTGTGTGTGTGTGTGTGTGTTGTGTGTGTGTGTGTGTGTGTGTGTGTGTGTAATAACCTGTGTGTGTGTGTGTGTGTGTGTGTGTGCGCGCGCGCGCTTCTCTATCTGTCCATCCACCCACCCACACATATACATCTGTTATACTATGGGCTACATATAACATACTGTGTGTTTGAGTGTGTGTGTGTGTATATTAATGTGTGTGTGTATATTAACCTGTGTGTGTGTGTGTGTGTGTGTGTGTGTGTATAATAACCTGTGTGTGTGTGTGTATAATAACCTGTATATTAATGTGTGTGTGTAATAACCTGTGTGTGTGTGTGTATCTCTCTGTGTGTGTGTGTGTGTGTGTGTGTGTGTGTGTGTGTAATAACCTGTGTGTGTGTGTGTGTGTGTGTGTGTGTGTGTGTGTTGCAGAGGCGTTTGTGGTTTGTCAGAACTACTCTCCTCCTGAAGGCTACGTGCCCAACATGTCCAACCCTCTACTGGATCATTCCTACGGTAACTAGGGGATATTTATCTCTCTCTCTCTCTCTCTCTCTCTCTCTCTCTCTCTCTCTCTCTCTCTCTCTCTCTCTCTCTATTTATATATATATATATTTTTCATGTATTGGTTCTCAATTGCTAATCTCAAATCAAGAAAATATATATTTTTAAATTAATAACAAAGGTTTAAATGCACTCAGAACAGATTATATTCAAATTAACACTGGATTAACTATATAGACAGACAGACAGACAGATAGACAAAACATGTGTGCTATATCACATAGCTATTGTCTGAAAATGTACATTTCTTCCAAAGTTAAATTAATGAGATTTCAAAAAATATATATCTGAGTTTCAGTCCGATATCCGATACGTAGATTTGCCCTATCCCTAATAAATACATTGTGAGTGTGTGTTGTGGTGTCTCTCTCTGTGGATAGATAGATAGATAGATAGTAATGGTATGGTATGGTAAATGGACTTGTATAGCGCTATATCTCCGTTTATCACAGACCCCTACAGCTCCCTACCCACTTCGCCACTGCCGCCCCAATAGATAGATAGATAGACAGACAGACAGATAGATAGACAGACAGACAGATAGATAGATAGATAGATAGATAGATAGACAGACAGACAGACAGACAGACAGACAGACAGACAGACAGACAGACAGATAGACAGACAGACAGATAGATAGATAGATAGACAGACAGACAGACAGACAGACAGACAGACAGACAGACAGACAGACAGACAGACAGATAGATAGATAGACAGACAGACAGACAGACAGACAGACAGACAGACAGACAGACAGACAGATAGATAGACAGACAGACAGACAGACAGACAGACAGACAGACAGACAGACAGACAGACAGACAGACAGACAGACAGTAATGATTATTTTCTCTCTCTTTCAGACGTGGACTTTAACCAGTTGGAAGGACCAAACCGGGTGATCGTTCCGTTCTTGGCCTGTGGAGATCTCAGCGCCTTCGACTCAGACAAGACCTACCCACTGCAGGTTTGATTGATTGATTGATTTATATTTATTTCGTCCATGGATGTCTTCCAACAAAACTCATTTCAACATTCTCACATGTACAATCCATAAAACCATGACGAAGGAGGCAGGGTGAAGAATATCTTATGTTTCCTGCCCCCTCAAAACAAACCAAACAAAAAGAAAAACACTCTACATGTCAACTCATGTCAGTGCATGACGGTAATAAATGAAACAAAATAGAAACCAAAACATCAATCTGAAACTAATTCCAAAACAAAACTGATGATACCCAATAATAATGTACAATGATATTAATATTAAAGGGGCACTGTGTAGTTTTCGGAGAGGGGGATTTGTTATTACCTTTACATTTATACATGATAATCTACATGATAGTAATTGAATAAGAAGGACAAAATGCACATTTCAATTTATTTACTTCTTTCATACCGTTTGGTTTTGCCTTACCTGTAATTACCATGTCATTTTTACGATTGAATAATGTTATGGTTTATTAATGAAGTAATTCATGGATTTCACTTGGATTTTAAGGGGAGAATGAATGAACAAATTAAGAAATTGTGATTATATTATACTATTTATAAAAGATAATCTGCACAATTTAGGAGTTTTTCAAGGTGAACGTGTCTGTTTTTTTTTGGAAAATTCAGTGGTAAATGAGTGAGGACCTAGGTTTTCATGAATGCTTTCATTTATAATTTGTTGCCCCCCCCCACACACACAATCTCACACTTTTTTCCATTTTTCATTTATTTTTATTTTTACTTTTCCTCTTGTTGAAAATTAATGCATGGATTTATAATTTGTTGCTTTTTCCCACCACAAACACAATCTAATTTTTTTTTTTTTTAATATATATATATTTTTTTACTTTTCCTTCTAGCTGGATGCTGATAAAGAGTACCAGTACACGCCCCCCACCCAGCCTCCTATCCGGCCCCCCTACCAACAGGCCTGTCACCTCCGCAAACACAACCTGCTCTCCAGAGAGGACGCCCAGCCACAGGGTCCCAACCAGAGTCAAGAAGACCAGACAACTACATCCACCGAGTCCAACTAAAACATTACCACTGTCAATGGAGTTATCGTTAAAAATGGAGTCAGTGATTCTGGAGAACGCTTGTTGTCAAAATCACTTTATTTCAAAATCAGTGAATATCTCCTCACAATCCACTGACTGTGTGTGCGGCGCGCTGAAAAAAAATCTGGTGTTTGTTAATACACAGCCTAGTATCGCACAGTAGTGTGCAAAGTAAGGCTCTGCAAACGGGCGTGTTGCTAGCTAAGGAGATATTCCCAGATTTTTGACAACAAAAGTTCTCCAGAATCACTGACTTCACCTTTTTAAAGGAGCAGTCCACTCTTATTTCAGTCTGATAACAACAGATATACAGAGATGGGTTCACAGCTTTTTTTAGCCTGTCTTAGCTTAGCACGAAATATTTGAGTTAGAAGGAAAACTGTAGGTAAATGATGGATAATATTTTTACACTTGCTGTAAGTCTAAAAATGCTGTGAGTGTATCTCTGTACTTCATGTTTTTTTTTTTTTAATCCAATTGGATAAATATATGTTTTTATTGTTTTGTCTGATTATATGTGCAAGAATTTGTGACAGATCCTTCATATTTTAAACATTCGTACTGTCAAAATAAAAATGTCCTTCTTGGAACCAGCGTCTTTGTCTAACTGAATTGCGATTGATTAATGATTACCATTTTGCTGCTGACTTTTTAGTTTGGGAGCCCATGACCATGTAGGCCTACACACTGTTATTTCCTACTTACCTGCCTGGGTTAAAGCTATAGTGTGTAACTTTTTGTCATATAAATGAATGTCGGTTTAAACATTCAAGCCATTGCCAAATGAGTTGAAACAAAATTGATTAAGCCTATTATCAGCTCCACAAAACTCTCTCTATATTTCTCAGTATGGCAGCGTTTACAAACTGGTGTGTGTGTGTCCCTGACACTGGTGCAGGAGCTCAGAAAAATTCCCAAGAAGAGCCCAAAACATGTTTCATTTGTTGATTCTAATGGTAAGAAAAAACCTGGACGTACAGCAGAAGGTATAAAATCCATCTATTTCTATATAGATGAAGTGAGTGTTCTTTTTTTTTTTAAAGATATTTTTATGGTTTATTGATAGTGTAGAGAGAGTTGAAATGGGAGTGACATGCAGAGAACGACCGCGGGCTGGAATCGAACCCGGGTCCGCTGCTGGCCGAGGCCCATGGGGGGGGGGGGGGTCACCCTACCAACTGAGCTAAGGGCGCCCCCATGAGTGTTCTTTTCTGCAAGGATTCAGAAGAACCATAGACTGTATAATATTTTTTTAAATAATAATAAAAAAAAAAAGTCAGAACCACCAACTCGACGTAAAACCGTCCGGGGCCTGCTTTTCCTGTGTGCGTGATGACGTCATGACGCAAATCCCCACACAGCCGCATTGTTGTTGGGGGAAGAGAGAGACGCTCGGGCAGCTGCTGAGTGTGTCCTGCCACTCTGCCAAACTGTAAACTCCTAAAAACAGTCCCGCTATCGTCCGGTAACGACCCCAAACGGTAGTATACTGCAGCTGAAATCGGTGCCGTAACCCTGGAAACGTGTCGCCGGTTGCTAAGTGAAAGCCTCGGTCGGAGCGCGAGCCACCGAAGCACTGAATGTGGATTTAACCGCCGCTCTCCGCTCCGCTTTGCAGGCCGCGCCGCCATTGCTGCTGTTTTTAAAAGCTGAATTCGTGAAAAATTACAGGTAAGTTCAGCCTTATTATGGCCTTGGTAGTTTACTATAAGACCCAGCTACATTCTGGACTGTTTAAAATGCGAGATTAAACCACGTTTCTGTGTGAAAAAAGCCCTTTTCACCGATCGAGGCAGTGTCTTGTTGTGTTGGTCGCCATGTTTCCTCCCTTCCCTTCCTGCCTCTTGTCCTTTTAACGGATCTGTGTTCATTTGAAAGCTTCCAATCTGTTCGAATTACAAGCACAGTCCGTTGGGGTTTGGTTGAGTTCACCTAGCAGACATAGCGTAAAAAAACCCGGACTTTAACGATGATTTTCAACGACATCCAGCGATCGGCGGCTCCACTCGGGCTCATGTAGCCGACCCAAGCTGCTCTGAGGGCGGCGTAGAGAGGCTACTGCTCCCCGCTCATGGCTCTCATTCATCCAGTGGAGTGATTTCACAGTGGGGTCCGTTTCCACCCCGCTCTAGCGTTACTGCAGCCGACTCAGGGCGTACCGATCCTTTTTAAATACACGCTAAGCTACACACGCTCACACACACACACACACACACACACACACTGGGGCTACACATTTAAACTGTGTGCCTGTCACTGTCTAATTTAATTGTGTAGTATGTTTTAACATGCAAAGGATTTCCCTTGGTAAATTGGTGCATATGGTAAATTAGCTAAACACATAGACAATGCACGTCTAAAAGCATGTATTGCAAAGTCAACATCGTAAACATTGCATTTCCCGATATGAAATATGATATAACATGAGCAAGGATGTATCTGTTTCTCTACAAGCAGTGCAGTAGTGTGCAAAGTAGCTACATGATCCTATAAATACAAGCCACACACACACACACACACACACAACACACACACACACACACACACACACACACACACACACACACACACACACACACACAGGGGCTTTACATTTTAAAAGCTGCCGGCTGAACGTCATGTGTGCCTGTCAGAATCAGTTTATTGATACACTGGTGCAAACAGAAAACAGGGAGAACAATTTGATCATAAGACATAAGGAAAAGGCAAGTAGGCCTACTGCAAAGACAAGAACATAACTAGAACATTTCGCAATCAGACAGCTAAAATAATGTACACAATGTGCTTTTTTTACTATGGAAGATTAGTGCATGAGTGTGCAAGATTTTTGGCTGTTGAAGTGTGAAAAAATACAAGTGCAATGTGCAAAAGATGAATGAATGGAACCTGGACCCCTGTACAGTTGACCAGTTTAAAATGTTGCTGAAGACTCACTTTTGTTGTATTGGCCTTTAACACAAGTTGAGACTTTGACACTTGTATCTTGTTTTTTTTATGTAATTGTTTGGCATTTTCAAGCTTTATTAGACAGTACAGAGTTGAAATGGGGAGACAGAGAGAGAGAGAGAGAGAGAGAGAGGGGGGGGGGGGGGGATGACCTGCAGTAAAGGTCCACGGGTCGGATTTGAACCCGCGACCACTGCAACGAAGGCCGGAGCCAATATGGTACGCGCTCTATCCACTACGCCACCGGAGCGCCCCAAAGTTTTGTATGACTATGTGAGGGTGTAATTGTAGTTGCATGCTGCTGTTACTGTTTTGAGTTTTGCACTTAAGAGGAACAACAGTTACAATTGACTTTATTGACCAAGTGTGTGGCAACATGAGAGTGATTTTGGTCTTCAGTAGCAACATGCAGTTATATAGAGTAGGGCTCAGCAATGAATGGAACCATACACACTCAGAACCTTTTAGTCTGTCCCATGGCGGTTATGTTGTTGTTGTTTTTTAAATTATGTTTATGCTTTCTTCACTGTGTGTGTTTGTGTGTGTGTGTGTGTGTGTGTGTGTGTGTGTGTGTGTGTGTGTGTGTGTGTGTTCATATACTTGGAAACATACTGCCATGTGTGTTGTTTTTATCTTATTTTCACATGAACATACACACAATATTTGAAGATATTCTGGTTATTCCTTCTTTACAAATGGCAGTTTTTAAGTTAATTCATTTGCAAGAAATGCGACTTATTTATTTTCTACGGTTTTAGCAAACTCAATTTTTTTTTTTTAATTGAAATGTGCTCTACTCTGACTGATTTCAGTTAAAAACATTCAATACCATAAATATTTAACCTTTTTTTTGTTTTTTTTTGTTATCACATTTATATATATGTATACGACGTATGCACCTTTTTAATTCGAAAAAATATCCCAGATATAATCATTGAGCATATTTACTGTACCAACCTTGTCAGTCAACTATGAGGACAAAAAGCTAAATAATCGTTCATTAATCGCAATCGAGGTGAAATGTTAAATTAATCGTTATGTGTATTTGAGGTCAAATTGCCCATCCCTAATATACAATGCATTGGACACAGGATACACACACACACACATACGCACACAGAGATAGGTCTGTAACATTCTCATAAAAACTTTAATTAATAGTCGGTACCATTTGTGATTATTGATTAATCCATCTATCCAAATGTATTCCAGACATGCTGTAGGTTCAGCAGGGTGTGTTTATTCTTTATGAGAGTTTGACGGTTACATTCAGTTTATTGAGTGTTTTTCTCTATTAAATATGACAACTGAACTAACATAACTTGTCTTTAAAGGAATACTTCACCCATACGCAACCGGCGTTCTATCATTATAAAATCACTATTATAATATTATGAATGAGGTTTTTCTTCCCAGTTGTCCTGTTAATCCTGACCCTACATTTTACCATGTGTGATGTCACGCTAGTAAAATGTAGGGTTAGACAGTGAGACCATAAAACACTCTTTCTGCCTTTTCTCAGGCTAGGATGAACCGATTTCTAAAATGTTTGCACATTTATACTACATAGGATCTCAGAGTTCAATATACACCTTCATATTTCCACTGGTGAAGTAGGGCTTTAATCTAACAGTTCCTGATTTTAAATAAGGAAGCTTGAGTTGTGTGTATTTTATATTTATTGCTCTGGTCATCTTTAGACTACGACTAGAAACCGGAAGAGATGTCGACATTCTTGCGTAAACACTTTTAACTGCCCAACATTCTTCTTCCTGTAAGGCAGCACTGAGGGTTAAGACTGTCAATCATTATTCCTGTTACAACACACACACACACACACACACACACACACACACACACACACACACACACACACACACACACACATATACACAGACACATGCAGACACACACATGCACACAGACATACAGACATACACATGCATGCAGACACACACACACATACAGACACACATACACATGCATGCAGACACACACACACATGCACGCAGACACACACACATGCATGCAGACACACATACACATGCACGCAGACACACACACACACATACATGCAGACACACACACATGCACGCAGACATACACACACACACACACACACACACACACACACACACACACACACCTACCTCTGCGGTCTGCTTTCTGCTGAGTTATGGTATAAACATTGTCGTTTTTTTTTTGCCGTTGTATCCACAATATCACAGCTGCCAGTCTAATAATGTTGTTCAAGAAAAAATACAAGGCGTTTGTCTTTAAATTTAAATTCCATTATTACATCTTGCACATTCTAGCTAGTATACGATTAATAACATGTCTTCAACACACTTCGGCGACCGTTACAACATGTTAAAGTAATGTTTCTAATCTAATACTAATTGAAAGGGCCATATAATGTAATAAAGGCATTTTACTAAGTACAAAAATCAGCTTGAAAATAAATTGTCATACGAAGCCCTCCAGTTCTTTTGCTATAAACTGTTGTTTCATATGTTCTGTTTTCAGGGTGTTTTGGAAAATATTAATAATATATAATATAGATTTTTTAACCCTGTTGTTTCATGTGTCCCAATTTCTAGGGTGTTTATAGCTTCACACGGTGATAATAGAAAACCTGTTTCTTTTTTGACTTAACTTTTATAATATTTAAGATAAAAAAAAAATTCAATCAGATTTTTGTTTGACACCAGCCTTTGATATTATTTCTTAGAAGCTTTCAGTTTAATGCGCTCCATGTGTATATATTAACCTGTCTGTGTGTGTGTGTGTGTGTGTGTGTGTGTGTGTGAGAGACAGTGTGTGTGTGTGTGTGAGAGACAGTGTGTGTGTGTGAGAGACAGTGTGAGAATGTGACTGTCCCTTTTTCGGGGTGTTTACGGACATATTTAATACATATAACTGTAACACTGTTGTTTCTTACGTCCGTCTCCAGGGTGTTTCCGCCCCGGCGTCCCGATGAAGAAGAAGGCTCGACACCACCGTCCCGCGGTGCTGAAGAGAGACTCGTCCCCGATCAAACCCTCCGCCAACCGGGAGACGCTCACCTACGCACAGGCCCAGAGGATGGTGGAGCTGGAGGTAGGTACTGTCTGTCTGTCTGTCTGTCTGTCTGTCTGTCTGTCTGTCTGTCTGTCTGTCTGTCTGTCTGTCTGTCTGTCTGTCTCACTTTAGTAAGACCATGTAAACATCTGGTCAATGATTCGATTCCTCTGTGATTTCTATTATTTTTCTTTACATTTGCACATCTATTGCAGTATGTCCGTCCTGGGAGAGGGATCCCTTACTCTGTCGACTCTCCCTGAGATTTCTCAATTTTGTAATCCCGTTAAAGGGTTTTTTACTGGGAGTTTTTCATCAGCTGAGCTAAGGGCAGAGGGTGTCATAGATGGATAGATGGATAGATAGAGAGAGAGAGAGAGAGATAGATAGATAGATAGATAGAGAGATGCAGGAAGGGAGAAATGTCTATTTATTGGGCTGTATACATTAACCTGCTCTGTCTCGCTGCAGGTGGACGGGCGCGTGCACCGGCTCAGCATTAGATAGATAGATAGATAGATAGATAGATAGATGGATGGATGGATGGATAGATAGATAGATAGATAGATAGATAGATAGATAGATAGATAGATAGATAGATAGATAGATGGGTAGATAGATAGATAGATAGATAGATAGATAGATAGATAGATAGATAGATGGATAGAGAGATAGATAGATGCAGGAAGGAAGCAATGTCTATTTATTGGGCTGTATAAATCAAGCTGATGTGTCTTGCTGCAGGTGGACGGGCGCGTGCACCGGCTCAGCATTCTGGACAAGATGGACGTGATCGGAGAGGACGACCCGACAGCTCAGGAGATACTGGAATGTAACAGCAACAAGGAGAACAATGACAAGCCACAGCAGGTCAGAACTCTCTCTGTGTTGTGTGTGTGTGTGTGTGTGTGTGTGTGTGTGTGTGTGTGTGTGTGTGTGTGTGTGTGTGTGTGTGTGTGTGTGTGTGTGTGTGTGTGTGTGTGTGTGTGTGTGTGGTGTGTGTGTGTGTGTGTGTGTAATACCCAGATGTCTACTAAATCCAACCGAGATTTTTGGAGTTTGAAACTGCATCCTATTTGGGCGATTCTGACCCACAATCCAGTGTGCACCTGAAGTGACACATTGACGAAGCCTCCATATTAAATCAACCGGGGATGCAACGGATATAAAAGCAAGAGGCAAGATCAAGGCGCAATGTTATGATGAAATAAGAGAGTAAAAGTATGTCCCAATAGTATGCCTACTGCATCCTAACTAGATTCTATACTACGATCAGCTGTGGTATGTAGAATAGAAAAAAGAAAGTATGCGATTTCGGCAAAATTCCCCTAACACATATTACCCCCTCCCACCCTCCAGGTCCTGGTTCGATCCGTGCGACTCAAAAACAGCCAGCAGAAGAAGAACGCCGCTCTCACCACGGCAACGACAACAACAACAACGCACGCCGGAGGCACCGTGGCAACGCAGGGCAGCAGCGCCATAGCAACTCACCACGGCAACGCCAGCGGTCTACTGGAAGCTAAGGTGCATTGACCTATTATGTTATTTATGTGTATAACCTCCTTGTTAGTTGACCAGTTTAAAACATTGCTTAGGTCTCACTGTTTGTTTCAATGGCCTATAACACAAGTTCAGCTTTTGGGTAAATTCTGTCTCTGTCTGTCTGTCTGTCTGTCTGTCTTTTTTTTTTTTTTTTTTTTAATATTTTTTACTTTTTTTTTTTTAAATGGTTTTACCAATTTTATCATACAGACAAAAAACAGAATAAGTAGACACATACAATACATACACAACCCCCACCCCCCTCCGCCCTCCCTCACATAAACAGACAAGAAAATAAAAATAAGCAAATAAGACAAAATGATTAATTCCGTCTTTTTAAATTCTGCTCATTTTATAACGTTGTGTTTTATTAATTCATTTTATTCTTAAGTCGTATTTTTTTTTACTCTGCTTTTATTTTCTCTATGCACATTGTAAAGCTCTTTGTGACCCTGTCTGTGAAACGCGCTTTATAAATACATTTTACTTACTTTACTTACATATTGTATCATATTTCACTACTCCTTTTCAGACATATCAATTCAATATATTTTTTGTTTATTTTGTTTATTTTTATTTGTGAAATCATTTGAACATATTTTTTTTTAATGTATTTTCATGCTTTTAATTTTTTCTTTTTTTGCTATGTCTGAAATAAAACTGAATCAATCAATCAATCAATATTGTATGAAATGTAAAGCCCACTGAGACAAATGTATTTGTGATTTTGGGCTATACAAATAAAACTGATTTTGACTTTAAGGTGAGGACGGTGGAGTACAACCTGCCCGTGGTGCCGCGCAGACACACGGCTTATTATAAATACACTGAGCGGACGGAGGAGGAGCTGGATGAAGAGGTGGAATATGACATGGACGAGGTACGTTTGTGTGTATTGCATATGTTCATATTTCTTTCTTGGCATTCAGTCTGTGGAAAACAAAGGAAGAATTTCATGGTATGACTGAGAACATGTTTCTTATCGTGCAATATGACAATTTTTTTGTCCCTTTTGTCCCTAATAAAAATAATAATGAATGAAATAAATAAAAATAACCACATCCCTCTCTCCCTCCCTCTCCCAGGAGGACTACGCGTGGCTGGAGCTGATCAACGAGAAGCGTAAGGGCGAGGGCTGCAGCCAGGTGTCCCACAACCTGTTTGAGTTCCTGATGGACCGCTTCGAGAAGGAGTCCTACGCCGCCACGCAGGGCCTGGCGGGCGGGCCGCCGTCTCTGGTGGACGAGGACGCCGTCTGCTGCGTGTGCATGGACGGGGACGGCGCCGACAGCAACGTCATCCTGTTCTGCGACTCCTGCAACATCGCGGTCCACCAGGTATTGTGTTGTGTTGTATTGTAATTGGCCTTTTAAACATTGTCGTTTTTTTTTGCCGTTGCATCCACAATATCACACAAGCTACCAGTCTAATAATGTTGTTCAAGAAAAAATACAAGGTGTTCTTCTTCAAATTTAAATTCCATGATTACATCTGGCACATTCTAGCTAGTATACGATTAGTAACATGACTTCAACACACTTCGGCGACCGTTACAACATGTTAAAGTAATATTATGTTTTTAATCCTATATTCTAATAGAATGGGCCATATAATGTTATAAAGGCATTTTACTTTTTCTTTTTAAACCTGCAGTGTGTAGAATTTTGGGTTTTATTTCCTAGCAGATTTTGTAGAAAGTAATTATAATATCCATAAGTACATTTAATTTAGTGCATAATAGCTGAATTTCTTTTTTTTAATTATTATTTTTTCCCTTAGAAAGGGTCTCATATATGTCCATATTTCTGCATATTTTGGACCAAGGCCTAGTGCCGCCATCTTGAAAGTGTCATAGTTGGAATGTCATCAGGTGCATTGTTTAAAATGTAGAATTGTTCTTGTCCTTGAAGGCCACTGTAGCTTCTGTTATTATTCTAAAGGGTTGGGGTTACCCAGGGAGCGTTGCATTCTAGAACTTTGTAGAACCTTCTTGATGATGTCATATTACACACTGCACCTTTTAAAATGTATGTATATTTTTAATCTGCTGCTTCCCATTGTGAAGCGCTTTGTGACCCCGGTCTGTGAGGGGGCGCTATACAAATAAAGTTTACTTACTTACTTACTTACTTACTTACAGGAGTGTTACGGCGTGCCCTACGTCCCCGAGGGCCAGTGGCTGTGTCGGCATTGCCTGCAGTGTTCGTCGCGTCCGGCCGTGTGCGTCTTCTGCCCGAACAAAGGCGGCGCGCTGAAGAAAACCGACGACGACCGGTGGGGCCATGTGGCGTGCGCCCTGTGGGTCCCCGAGGTGGGGTTCTCCGACACGGTTTTCATCGAGCCGATAGACGGGGTGCGAAACATCCCGCCGGCGCGCTGGAAGCTAACGTGCTACCTGTGCAAAGAGAAGGGGGCCGGCGCGTGCATCCAGTGCGATAAAATCAACTGCTACGCGGCTTTCCACGTTAGCTGCGCCCAACAAGCCGGGCTGTATATGAGGATGGAGCCTGTGAAAGAGGTAACGACGTCCGGAAGCCGCTACGTTTTCGGTGAAAAAGACGGCCTACTGCTGCAGCCACACCCCCGAAGGCTGCGACAGAAGGCCCCTAAATGTTTACCAGGAAACGCCCCATCATCATCATAATAATAATCACAACCATCATCCTCCTAAGAATGGAGCGCTGCATAGCAAGAGGGGGGAACACAAGAGGGGGAAAGCACGAGCTAAAACCTGGTGCAGGAAGAAGAGCAAGAGAGTGGCAGAGACGGAGCCGGAGAAAGAGACGCAAGCTAACGCAGGGCCCAGTATCACAGCCTCAAGGTGAGACAGCAGGGAAAACTACAACTACCATGATGCAACTTGTGCTGACACATTTTGTATAATATAATACAGAATAATATGTATAATAATACAATAATTATAGTTATTTTATCTGATTTTTTTCTTTTTCTTTTAAATATTGTTGAATTTTCAAGATAAATAAAAAATCAAATCGTGATGCAACTGTGAAATTAAAAGTGGAGTCGGTGGTTCTGGAGAATGGTTGTTGTCCAAATCAGTGAATATCTCTTCATGATCCGCTACCTGTCCGAACTGTGTGTGTGTGCTGAAAAAAATTCCGGTGTTAATTCACAGCCTAGGCTCTGTAAATGGTAATGTAGACAAAGGCGATGTAAACAAAGTGGCACACTGTGGCTAGCAACATGCGTGTTTCCAGAGCCTAGGCTGTGTGCGCATTAACACTGGATTTGTGAGGAGATATTCACTGATCTTTGACAACAAGCATTCTCCAGAATTGCTGACTCCTCCTTTAAACCTGCAGTGTGTAGAATTGTGTGTTTTATTTCCTAGCAGATTTTGTAGAAAGTAATTATAATATCCATAAGTACATTTAATTTAGTGCATAATAGCTGAACATTTTTTTTTGAATAATTATTTTTCCCTTAGAAAGGGTCTCATATATGTCCATATTTCTGCATATTTTGGACCAAGGCCTAGTGCCGCCATCTTGAAAGTGTCATAGTTGGAATGTCATCAGGTGCATTGTTTAAAATGTAGAATTGTTCTTGTCCTTGAAGACCACTGTAGCTTCTGTTATTATTCTAAAGGGGTGGGGTTACCCAGGGAGTGTTGCATTCTAGAACTTTGTAGAACTTTCTTGATGATGTCATATTACACACTGCACCTTTTAATCGATTTTAATTGAACCTGTCTTTCTCCCGGTGGTCCCAGCCTGGACACCATTCTGAACCAGGTGGCGGTGCAGAGGAAGAGGCCGTTTGTGGCTCATGTGCTGAGCTACTGGGTCCAGAAGAGACAGAGCAGGAACAACGTGCCTCTCATCCGCAGACTGCAGGCGAACCCCCAGCCCCCCAAAGCCCCCGCCAAGCCCATGGTAAGACTGCAGGCAAACCCACAGCCTCCTATAGCCCCCGCCAAGCCCATGGTAAGACTGCAGTCAAACCCACAGCCACCCAAAGCCCCCGCCAAGCCCATGGTAAGCTAACAATACTAGCCCTGCATTCCAACTCTCATACTCTTTTTTTTTTTTTTTCTAATCGATATACTACATCAAAAAAATTATCTAGTTGGGATCATAACATGGCAATTAAAGCCCCAGCCAGGCCCATGTTAAAAGCTGCTGACGGATGGTTTTACTATATGTTAGGGTTGGGGTGGTATCTGATTTTTTTTATCCCTTTGTAAAGGTGAACTATACAGTTTCAGGGAAGGGGATTTGTTAACATTTGCAGAGCCTATAGTAGGTTAGTCAAACATACTGTATTTACTCTACATGTCATTTTTAGTATTGAATAATAATTCAAAACTAAATTATTTTGAGGAACCTGGAACAAAACGTAAAGACTAGAATATGTTTGTAAACCAAACTGTGGGCCCTGCTGCTGTAAACAACAACAGTGACACAGTAACTTTTCAGGAAGCTTTCTAACTTCAAACAGTGACACACCCAAAGTTACATAGTGCACCTTTTAATTTAGTTCCTGACTAAACCAAAGTGTGTGTGTGTGTGTGTGTGTGTGTGTGTGTGTGTGTGTGTGTGTGTGTGTGTGTGTGTGTGTGTGTGTGTGTGTGTGTGTGTGTGTGTGTGTGTGTGTGTGTGTGTGTGTGTGTGTCTCTCTTTAGGACCGAGCGGAGACCAACGCGGCGCTGAAGGAGCAGCTGAAGGAATGGCATCGTCTGCGTCACGACCTGGAGAGAGCGAGGCTGCTGCTGGAGCTGATCAGGAAGAGAGAGAAGCTCAAGAGGGAGGAGGTACACTCATACATCTATATCTATGTATATATATATATCTATCTATCTCTATGACTGATAGTGTGTAGTAATAGTAAAGTAATAGTGAGAGTATTTAAACAGCTGGAGCTCATCAGGAAGAGAGAGAAGCTCAAGAGGGAGGAGGTACACTCATACATCTAATACATCTATATCTATGTGTGTGTGTGTGTGTGTGTGTGTGTGTATATATATATATATATATATATATAATGTATATATATATATATATATATATATATCTATATATATCTATATCTATGTATATATATCTATATCTATGACTGATGGTGACAACCTAGGTTGCGTTCCGAATCGCATACTTTCTACTATATACTATAGTATGTAGAAAAAAGATTTAGGATGTCCCGATTCTTGTGGCCAGATTTAGGATGGTTAGAAGTACCCGGATGTCCTACTTCATGCGGCCAAGATTGTTAGTGTTGAAAACTGCATCCTATTTGGGCGATTCTGACCCACAATCCATTGCGCACGTGAAGTGACGTCACATCGACGAAGCCTCCATATGAAAACAAACGGGGATGCGACGGATATAAAAGCAAGAGGCAAGATCAAGGCGCAATGTTATGATAAAATAATAGAGTAAAGTATGTCCCAATAGTATGCCTACTGCATCCTAACTAGATTCTTTTTATCGTCGGATGTAGTATGTAGA
Organism: Ammodytes dubius; assembly: GCA_026122265.1. NCBI lineage: Eukaryota > Metazoa > Chordata > Actinopteri > Uranoscopiformes > Ammodytidae > Ammodytes > Ammodytes dubius. Next base: position 2,525,599 of record CM047513.1, on the reverse strand, counting down.
ATAGAAAAAAGAAAGAGTATGAGATTCGGAACGCAACCCATGTTAATGTTTCTTTTGTACATTGTCCCTGTTTAAATAAAGTTCCATTAAATTCCATTCTCCTCTCCCCCCAGATGAAGCAGCAGCAGGCAGCCCTGGAGGTGCAGCTCACTCCCTTTAACATCCTGCTCAGAGCGGTTCTGTCTCAGCTGCAGGAGAAAGACCAGTACAACATCTACGCCCAGCCCGTCAGCGTCAAGGAGGTACCATCAGCTTTATATACCTCTGGTCAGGGGCGACTGTGGCTCAGTTGGTAGAGCGGGTCGGCCAATGATCAAAGGGTTGGCGGTTCGATCCCCGCCCGGCCACCTGTGTCATAGTTTGTTGTGTCCTTAGGCAAGACACTTCACCCACCTTTCCTCGTGTGAATGTTGATAGTTAGCCTGCTATCGGTGTGTGAATGGTATTTTTTTTTTTTTTTTTTCTTCTTTTTTTAACATTATTTGAATAATTGTTTTTACTCACTTGTTCTGTCGGTTGCATGTTTTTTTTTTTTTTTTTAGATTGTTTTTATTTATGAGTACACGCGTATGTTTGTTTTATGTGATTGGTGTCGACCAATCAAGGGACAAAGGATGCAAATTAGCACTTGCTACAATCCTGTATATTTACATGTAAATGTCTATTAATATGCAATGTCCCTTTTTAAATAAATAAACTTAAATGTGGGAATGGGAAACAGGTCTCCCTTGAAAAAGAGTCTCATAGTCCAACGTGTGTGTCCGTGTCCTTCAGGTTCCAGATTACCTGGACGTCATCAAGAACCCCATGGACTTCTCCACTATGAGGAAACGCATCGACTCTCACGAGTACAGGTAAAACACTCTGCTCTTTATATAGTATATTTATATTTATATTTTATATTTATTTATCACTTGTTTTTATTTAATTTTTTAAATGCAAATCTGAAGACTTATCGGTTTGCCTTTTGAACCTGTAACTTTTCTTTTTTTCACTTACATTTTTTTTTTATGCAATTACTTTAGATATTGCCTAATTTGCATATTTTATTTTATATGAAGATTAATCTGGTAAAAAAGTATGAGAATATCTATAAAGGAAAATAAAAAAGTCCCATTCACCATGTAGTGTGATACTAGTGTAACCTGTTGTGGTTATTTTCAGGACTTTCGTCACGGATAGAGATTTTGTCACACATCCCACATTGTTCACTGGGGTCATATTAGTCTATAACAGTTGAGATATTCTCCGATTAAATTTTCCCAGGAGCTAGACTAATTCCATTGCATCTGAATTGTGCCACATAAATAAACCTGAAAAGCCAGGGGAGGGCTCCGAAACTACACAGTGCACCTTTTTAATTTAATCTTAGTAATTTCTTATGTCTTAATGTATTTTATGCCGCTGTAAAGTGTCTGAATTGTGCCATATAAATAAACCTTTTTTTTTCTTCTTATAGTTTAACTATTTATATAGTTTTTATTTAGTTTTTATTTATTTATTTATGAATACATTGTGATGAGTGAAATTCATTTTCTCATAACAGATGTTTTTGCACTAAAAGGACTGCACTTAATTTCGTTGTACCTGTTACAATGACAATAAAGATATTCATTCATTCATTCATTCATTCATTCATTCATTCATTCAACCCTTCCTTTCCTTTGCCTATACAGGAGCTTAGAGGATTTCGAGAGTGATTTCGACCTTGTCATCTCCAACTGCCTGAAGTACAACAGCAAAGATAACTTCTTCTACAAGGCGGGGCAGAGGATGCAGGACCACGGCGGAGTGATACTGCGACGCGCACGCAGAGAGGCCGAGCGCATCGGCTTTGATTTCCCCAGCGGACTGCACCTGCCCCAGGCCCCCAAACTAGAGCCGCCCCCCCCTTTCTCCTGGGAGGACGGTGAGTTAGTAGATATGTCAAATAGCAAGCTGACTATTATAGTGACTATTTTATGGTTTAGTTTAGTTTTAATTTATTTATTTATGGATACATATACTACCTCAATGTCTGCACTTAATTTCGTTGTACCTGTGACAATGACAATAAAGATATATTCTATTCTATTCTATTCTAAGCTGCTGATTTCAACACTTAAAATATCGGTCGGGTGTAGTAGGCAGCCTGGTGTTTTTAAGCATACTAAATCGACCACAAGAATCTTTTTTCTACCATACTCAATAGCAGAAAGTATGGAACAGAGGCGTATGTTAGGGTTGGGTGAATTTTTTTATCCCTTTTAAACTGTTCCCCTTTTTAATCTTTTAAAAGGGGAAAATTTAAAAAAATTAATTAAATTATTTTATTATAATAAAATAAAAATGAGTAAAAAAAATATAGAAAAGAAAATAATAATAATAATAATAATAATAATAATAATAATAATAATAATAATAATAATAATAATAATAATAATTAAAGAAGATGAATACAAATAGAGAAAAAAAAAGATGAATAAAAATAAATAAATAATACTATTTATTTAAAAATAAATAATTCTACTATGTGTTTACTAGATAGATAGAAGGAGAGATTGTTATTTTTTTAAATATTTTGGCAGTTTCTAGGCACACCGTGGACCCATGGATATGTTAGAACACATTTAAAAAGTGCATTTAGCATAATATGTGACCTTTAATTCTAACCTGTGTTCCCCCCAGTGGACCGCGTTCTGTCCCCGTCCCACCGGCGCTGCACCCCTCCAGAGCGTTACCTTGGTGATCTGCTGGAGAGGCTGGACCAGAGCACAGCCATGAAGCACAGCCCCTCACGCAGCCGCAGGTTAGAGACGCGACTACACACCCCTCACTCACCTTTAAATTACACTCCCCTCACTCCCCTTTAAATTACACGCCTACACACCCCTCACTCCCCTTTAAATTACACTCCCCTCACTCTCCTTTAAATGACACACCTACACACCCCTCACTCCCCTTTAAATTACACACCCCTCACTCCCCTTTAAATTACACACCCCTCACTCCCCTTTAAATGACACACCCCTCACTCCCCTTTAAATTACACACCCCTCACTCCCCTTTAAATGACACAGCCCCTCCCGCAGCCGCAGGTTAGAGACACCACTACACACCCCTCACTCCCCTTTAAATGACAAGTCTACACACCCCTCACTCCCCTTTAAATGACATGTCTACACCCCTCACTCCCCTTTAAATTACACACCCCTCACTCCCTTTAAATGACAAGTCTACACACCCCTCACTCCCCTTTAAATTACACGACTACACACCCCTCACTCCCCTTTAAATTACACACCCCTCACTCCCCTTTAAATTACACACCCCTCACTCCCCTTTAAATTACACACCCCTCACTCCCCTTTAAATTACAAGTCTACACACCCCTCACTCCCCTTTAAATTACACGCCTACACACCCCTCACTCCCCTTTAAATTACACACCCCTCACTCCCCTTTAAATTACACACCCCTCACTCCCCTTTAAGTTACACACCCCTCACTCCCCTTTAAATTACACACCCCTCACTCCCCTTTAAATTACACACCCCTCACTCACCTTTAAATTACATGTCTACACACCCCTTGTTGGAGCCTATTTAGATAATATTATTCTTTTTGATTGCTTCTGATTGATTATGGTAAAATAATAATTATTTACACTATTTATTTATTATTGTTTTTCTGTAGCCACAGTTAGGGCCCTCCTCCTTGTCAGGTGACCCTCCTCCCGTGATTTGGGAGTGAGGACAGCTGGTGCTGGAAGTGATTTTCTTTTGTCTGTGGAAGGAGTGAGGAGTGATATAGTTTTTTGACCGCTAAATTACAGTTTATATTGTTTATCTGTTTGAAGTCAACCCGGAGATGAGATCGTTTTTGTTTCTGTAAATAAATCGTTATACTTTTGATTGAAACTATCCCTCCGCGAGTGCTTTTTATTTAGTGAGTCTTAGACCTCCTCCTCACGCACTGCTCTAATGTTTTTGACCATCACTTTTTTTGGAACACAAGAGTAGCCACAACAAGTCAAAAAACTTCACTGAAGACTCCAAGGAGAATGGAGAGTGAGAGTCGGTGGCGGAGAAACGGCGGATCCAAGCGACCCCCCGCCGACAGAAGAGGAAGCCGTGAGTAAAATCAGCTGATCGGCTTTATGAATGAATGCGCCGTTGCGTTACAAAGAAACAATTGAACACTGTGGGATGCAAAGTTGTGTACTGTGGATGTGGACTGCAATAATACGGGGATGTCGGAAGGATGTTTAAGGATAAACTAAACGGAAATTAAAGAGATTTGTGATGATGTCTGATGCACCTGAGACCGCAGCTGTGTCTGAGGAGTTGATATGGCGCTTAATTGCTTCGCGCAGAGGCAGATTGGGAGCGTGTACGAGGAAAATAAATGAAATAAAGGCTTTGATGACTGATGTTGGAAATGTTGATAAAGTCAATGACACATTTGAAGCGTTTAAAGGAGCTGTGGATGAATTTGTAAATACTCATAAATCTGTGCAAGAACTCTTGTCGGTGGATGAAAAGGAAACTGATTATTATGACTGGTATGAACCCAGAATGACGAACCTGAATTATTTCGCAAGAGAGGTTGATTTATGGAAAAGAGAAATTGCACAGTCAAGAGTTGGACCACTGGACAGCATATCAAATGTGTCACGCAAATCAAAGTCTTCGTCTTCCATTTCCTCAGTCTCCTCAGAGTTAAAAAGGGCAAAGGCGGATCAGGCTGCTGCAATGGCACGAGCTGCTGCACTGAAAGAAAAGCTCGCTTTGCAACTGGAGGAAACAAAACTGAAATCAAAGATGGAGCAAATGGAGTTGGATGCAGACCTCGCAGCATCGGCTGCTAAAATAAAAATCCTTCAAAGTGACGAGGTGGAGCAGGAGCCACTGGGTGATGGCATGAATGAGTATTATGGCTCTCACCATGATGAACTAGAAACAAGGGAGAGCAATGTGGAATTCATGCGATTAGGTGCCATACCCAAAACTCCACTTCACCAAACCATCTTAAGCCATCCCAGACCTCCCCCTATGAGTTTCCCAAGACCTCCCCCTATGAGACACATACCAGAAAATAAACCTCAAATAAAGAATGTAACTCAAACATGCAAAACTGGAACTGCAAATCATAATCACACCATAACCCATACTGCACAAGATTACTCAGACAGAGGTGTTAATGCTGCCCATGATAACTTGGATGTCGTTATTCGAAGACAAAAGGACATAGCAGAACTGATTGTCTCACAGCAAAACCTGTCTAAATTACCTGTGAGAGAGATTTCTGTGTTTGATGGTAACCCATTGGCATATCAGACTTTTATCCATGCATTTGAACACTGGATTGAGGACAAAACTAAAAATAATCAGGATAGACTCTACTATCTCGAGCAGTTTACCTCTGGTTTGCCTAGAGATTTGGTTCGTAGCTGTTTGCACATGGATGGAGGCAGGGGCTATGGTGAAGCAAGACGCCTTTTAAAAGAGCACTTTGGGGATGAAATAAAGATTTCTGGAGCTTACCTGGAGAAAGCCTTGAACTGGACAGCGATTAAAGCTGAGGATGGGAAAATGCTGCAGGCATATGCAATGTATTTGAGAGGATGCTGTAATGTAATGCAAGATTTACAGTATTTACAGGAACTTGAGGTCCCATCAAACCTAAGGCTAATAGCATCCAAGCTACCCTACAAGCTCCGAGAAAGATGGCGAACCACAGCTTATGAGACACAACAGAGAACTGACAGGAGAGTCAGATTCCAGCACCTTGTGGATTTTGTGGAAAAACATGCTAAGATGCTTTTGGATCCATTGTTTGGTGACATTCAAGACCAAATCACAATGAAAGGATCTATCCCAAGGGGCAAACATGAACTAAAACCAATAAGAGGCAAAAACAGCAGCTTCGCTACTTCGGTAGCAGTGAATACAGAGAAAGCAGGATGCACTGTAAAGCAATCAGCTGTTGCACAAACACCTCCTCAAACCACACCCAGTCCTATCGTCCCTTCCTGTGGATTCTGCCATGGGAAACATGCTCTGATTGACTGCTCACGATTCAAAACACAGTCACATGACAACAAGGTTGAATTCTTAAGAAGCCATGGACATTGCTTTGGTTGCCTACTAAAAGGTCATATAAGCAAAAATTGTAAGAGAAGATTAACGTGTCAAGTGTGTCAAATGAAACATCCTACTGTACTCCATATTTATAATGCAAGAGGCCCCAAACAGGAAAATCAAACAAAGGCCACTGCCGAGGCAGAAGAAACCCCTATAAGCAGCGCTCTTGTTTCAGCAGGTGATGCAACTGGGGCCGGGAGAGACTGCGCACTTGCGATTCTTCCAGTCAGAGTTAAGGTGGCAAATGGGAGCAGGTACATTCAGACCTATGCTTTCCTCGATCCCGGCAGCACGGCAACGTTTTGCACAGAAAAACTAATGAACCGGCTAAATGTAAAAGGACGCAAAACAGAGATACTTTTGCGAACAATGGGACAGGAGAAGCCTGCAGGGACCTATGAGGTCAGAGGACTGGAGGTGGGGAACTTGGAGGGCTGCACATATCTGGACCTGCCGAAAGTTTACACACAAGGCAAAATCCCTGTCTCAAAAGAAAACATAATCACTCAAGCTGATTTGAAGAGATGGCCCTATCTCAATGGTATCCAGTTAAAGGAAATTGAGGCAGACATTGAACTCCTCATTGGAACTGATGTTCCTCGAGCAATGGAGCCGTGGAACATAATAAACAGTCATGAAAACGGACCATATGCAGTCCAGACCTTACTGGGATGGGTGGTAACTGGACCACTCAGTGTTGATAGTGCTGCAGAATATGCTGGGCCCATTGCTGTGTCAAGTAACAGAATCTCTGTTGTTGAGTTGAAGGATCTACTCATCAGACAATATAACCAGGATTTCTCTGAGAACATGTACGATGAGAAAAATGAGATGTCAGTTGAGGATAAACGTTTTATGGAGATTGCTTCCAGCTCAGCATTTCTTAAAGATGGCCACTATCATCTACCACTGCCCTTCCGGGATAAAGCCAAGGTCATGCCTGATAACTATCACACGGTAAAGGAACGCACACTGCACCTTATGAAAAAATTCAAGAAGAATAAGATGTATGCTGAAGAATACACCTCTTTTATGGAGGACATTCTCAAAAAAGGTTATGCAGAAAAGGTTCCACCTCAGCAGCTTCACAGAGAGGATGGACGGTTGTGGTACATCCCACATCACGGTGTCTACCACAAACGAAAACTCAAACTGAGGGTGGTGTTTGACTGTACATCCTCATTTCAGGGAAAATCTCTGAACAAGGAGCTCCTCCAAGGTCCAGACTTAACAAACACCCTCATTGGAGTGCTATTGAGATTTCGCCAAGAACAAATAGCAGTTATGGCAGACATTGAGGCGATGTTTTATCAAGTACATGTTGATGAAAAGGACAGAGACTTCCTGAGGTTTTTGTGGTGGCCAGAGGGTGATATCAGCAAACCACTTGGTGTTTACAGGATGAAAGTTCACCTCTTTGGCGCTGTATCATCCCCGAGCATTGCTAATTTTGCCCTGCGTCAAACTGCTGATGACAACCAGAAGCATTACTCTGATGAAGTTATGAAAACAATCAAAACTAACTTTTATGTGGATGACTGCCTCCGATCTGTGGCAACAGCTGACCAAGCCATAAAGCTCGTCAAAGATCTCACTGAAGCCTGCAGTCAAGGAGGCTTCACCCTGACAAAATGGGTCAGCAATAACTGTGAGGTGTTGGCAAGCATTCCTGTGCATCACAGAGCAAAAGCAGTCAAGGAACTGGACCTCGATAAAGAAAAGCTGAAAGAACAAATCACAGTTGAACCGGCACTTGGAATCCACTGGAACATGCACAGTGACACCTTCAGCTTTAAAGTAACTGTAAACAGCCGGCCTGCAACCAGAAGAGGGATACTCTCAACAGTAAGTTCAGTTTATGACCCATTAGGTTTTCTCTCACCTTTCATCCTGAAAGCCAAACAACTACTCCAAGAACTCTGCAAATCCAGATATGGATGGGATCAAGTTATTCCTCAGGAATTTGCAAGGCCCTGGCATAGATGGATGGAGGAGTTAAACCAATTACGGGAGTTTCAAGTAGCAAGATGTATAAAGCCTGACAACTTTGACCCAGTGGAGACTGCTGAGCTGCATCACTTCTGCGATGCAAGTGAGTCAGGTTATGGTACAGTAAGCTACCTTAGACTAACAAATCACCAAGGCATAATTCATACCTCCTTCATATTTGGAAAAGCCAGAGTCTCACCTCTCAAGCAGATCACCATCCCCAGGCTTGAACTCACTGCAGCGACACTGGCTGTAAAAGTGGATCGGATGCTGAGGAAGGAGCTGCACTTACCACTCACAGATTCAACTTTCTGGACAGATAGTACGTCTGTATTGAAATACATTCACAATCAAACCAAGAGATTTCATACATTTGTAGCCAACAGAGTTGCAGTGATCCAGGATCTCTCCCACACAAGCCAGTGGAGATACATAAGTTCAAAAGAAAATCCAGCTGACAGCGCCTCCCGAGGGTTGCATGTGGAATCCTTCTTAAGATCAAGATGGCTGAAAGGTCCTGAATACCTGAGCAGAGAGAGAAGGACATGGCCAAAGGTCACACAAGATCTAGGAGAGATATCAGCAAATGACCCAGAGGTGAGAAAGGTCGTTACAGTTAACAGTGTGGAAAAGGAGATCACAGTCAACAGTGTGAGGATTGAAAATCAACATCCCATATGCACATTAATCAAGTATCACTCATCATGGAACACAAAACCTATCAGTGGAGGAACTGCAAGAAGCTCTGAAAGAGCTAAATCATCAGAAAATTCAAAACACCTGTCTGACAGAAGGAATAAAATGGATTTTTAACCCTCCTTTTGGAGCCCACTACGGCGGAGTCTGGGAGAGACTGATTAAACTAGTCAAAAAGATCCTCACATCTGTTCTAAAACAACAAACACTGGACGATGAAACTCTATCAACAGCGCTGTGTGAAGTAGAAGCCATCCTAAATGACCGACCAATAACTACAGTGTCAAGTGACCCCAATGATTTGGAACCGCTAACCCCAAACCATTTGCTTCAGCTGAAGGCGAAAACAACAATGCCACCAGGAGTTTTTGAAAAACATGATCAATATTCCAGAAAGAGATGGAGACAGACACAATATCTTGCAGATCTCTTCTGGAGACGTTGGACAAAAGAATATCTTCCGCTCATGCAGGAAAGAAGCAAGTGGAACAGCATAAGAAGGAACTTGAGTCCTGGGGATCTGGTCGTCATCGTTGACAACACAGCACCAAGGAACTCATGGATGATGGGCCTTGTCATGAAGACATTTCCAGATGACAAGGGCTTCGTGAGAAGTGTTTTGGTCAAAACCAAAACCAGTTTGATTCAACGACCGATAGACAAGCTCTGTCTTCTAATGGAGGCAGCAGGATGAACGGAGGGAGGCCGTGATCTTCCAGCCTTCACTATGGACTGTTTCAAATACTTTGACATGATTATGAACTTTGACATGATTATGAACTTTGACATGATTATGAACTTTGATAGGACAGAAAGTCATCATTAAGTAACTAAATGAACTTTGAATTTGAAGAAGTATAATTAATTTCCATTACGTAATTATTCTATGGGCTCCTTTGAATTTTATTTGTGTAATTGTTTTGCTAAAGCCAACAATTAGGGGCCGGGATGTTGGAGCCTATTTAGATAATATTATTCTTTTTGATTGCTTCTGATTGATTATGGTAAAATAATAATTATTTACACTATTTATTTATTATTGTTTTTCTGTAGCCACAGTTAGGGCCCTCCTCCTTGTCAGGTGACCCTCCTCCCGTGATTTGGGAGTGAGGACAGCTGGTGCTGGAAGTGATTTTCTTTTGTCTGTGGAAGGAGTGAGGAGTGATATAGTTTTTTGACCGCTAAATTACAGTTTATATTGTTTATCTGTTTGAAGTCAACCCGGAGATGAGATCGTTTTTGTTTCTGTAAATAAATCGTTATACTTTTGATTGAAACTATCCCTCCGCGAGTGCTTTTTATTTAGTGAGTCTTAGACCTCCTCCTCACGCACTGCTCTAATGTTTTTGACCATCACTTTTTTTGGAACACAAGAGTAGCCACAACACCCCTCACTCACCTTTAAATTACACACCCCTCACTCCCCTTTAAATGACACACCCCTCACTCCCCTTTAAATTACACACCCCTCACTCCCCTTTAAATGACACGACTACACACCCCTCACTCTCCTTTAAATGACACACCCCTCACTCCCCTTTAAATTACACGCCTACACACCCCTCACTCCCCTTTAAATTACACACCCCTCACTCCCCTTTAAATTACACGCCTACACACCCCTCACTCCCCTTTAAATGACACACCCCTCACTCCCCTTTAAATGACACACCCCTCACTCCCCTTTAAATGACACACCCCTCACTCCCCTTTAAATTACACGTCTACACACCCCTCACTCCCCTTTAAATTACACACCCCTCACTCCCCTTTAACATGTTTTATCTCTGTTCCTGTTTGGTTACATACAGTGGGTTAGAAGTCCCACAGAAAAACAGCTCCGGAAAAAATAAAGAGACCACTCCAAATGTTCAGTGTCTCTCGTTTTACTATTTATAGCCATATGTTTGAGTAGAATGAACATCTTGGTTTTATAATATAAACTACTGACAACATTTCTACCAAATTCACAATACAAATATTGTCATTTAAAGCATTTTCAATAAGTTATGTAGAGATGAAGATTGAAGAAAAATCCAGACTGGTCTCTTCATTTTTTCCGGGGCTGTAGGTTAAACTCATATCTTTCATTTGCTTTGAAATGTTTTATTTTCGATAAACAGTTTTTGCTCGATTTGTGGGTTTGCAGTCCTGCACCTGGATTAAAGAAGTTATTTTTGTACTGGGACATTTTGTATAGAAATCAGTCATCGATAATTTTACCTTTTTTAGAGAAATGTCCTTCACTTTGAGTTGAGAAGATACAACTTGTGCCTTCGATACCTAGAAGAAGAAATTCAAGGGTTTTCTTGTTATTGTTTACTTACCTATGGATGTAAGAACCTGGGTGTTAAACTCATATCTATCCTTCACTCTTAAATGTTTTATTTCTATTCCTGTTTGGTTTACACAGTGGGTTAGAGTCCCACGGAAATAGGTAAAAGTCATATTTTACATTGGCTTTTGTAATGTCTATTCTATACTTGATGTATGTTAATCTTGAAGTACAGCTCTGGAAAAAATTAAGAGACCAGTCTGGATTTTTCTTCAATCTTCATCTCTACATTACTCAATGGAAATGCTCTTGTCTAAATGATAATATTCTTATTGTGAATTTGGTAGAAATGTTGTCAGTAGTTTATAGTACAAAACCAAAATGTTCATTCTACTCAAAACATATGCCTATCAATAGTAAAAACGGATATGGAGTGTTCTCTTAATTTGTTCCAGAGCTGTATTTTATGCCCCTGTAAAGCACTTTGAATGGCCTCGTGTCTGAATTGTGCTATAGAAATACACTTGCCTTGCCTTGCCTTACAGCACAGCAACATGAACACCTACTCATGCTCATTTCAACCAACAGCAGAATTATTAATAATAAATTAATCTAGAATCTTGAATCACCTGACTCCGTTCTCTTAGATAGATAGATAGATAGATAGATAGATAGATAGATAGATAGATAGATAGATAGATAGATAGATAGACACTTTATTGATCCCTTAGGAGTGTTCCTTCGGGGAAATTCAAAAATCCAGCAGCTGTAGTACAGACAACAAGACACAAAACAAGTAACACAAGCTAAAATGCATCAATATACATGGCAAAAAAGTAAAATACTTTATTTATATTTATAAATACATTTAAAAAGAAGCAGCAGCAGCAGATGTTAGCAACAGTTATTAATTTATATTTGTGTTTGACCTTGTTTAAGAAATGGAGTGTGTAGCAATAAATAAATAGATTATGCCCTGTAGATCACTTTGAATGGCCTGAATGTGTCTGAATTGTGCTATAGAAATAGACTTGCCTTTCCCTTACAGGCTCAAGGCTCTGAAGAGACACATCGCCGAGGTCCGGACAGAGATCGGCCTTAAGAAGAACGCCCTCCCCCTCACCACGGCAACACAGCAGCCGGTAGCCATGGAGGCTAGCCCCTCCCCCACCCACACACCGCCAACCCCCCCCTCTGAGCCAGAGATGACACCACTACCTGAAACTAAAGGTAAGTTACACACCAACCCTGCGTTCTAAATCGCATACTATTTATTTTCTCTATTCTACATACTACATTTGATCATACAAAAAATCTAGTTAGCATGCAGTAGGCATACACTTGGGACATACTTATTTATTTCATCATAACATTGCGCCTTGATCTTGCCTCTTGCTTTTATATCCATCACATCCCTCAAATATTTTAAAGCTATATTGTGTAAATAATGTCGCTCCCCATGAGGAATTCCCATGAGTAATTACAACAACACTGTCTATGCATCCACATGAGGTAAAGCCTTCAGTTTTTTTCTCAGCGGTACAATCAACAGAACTGAAACATTTCTTGGGATTTTTTTTGAGCTCCTGCGGCAACTTTGTGTCAACTCCTTTTGCGATGCCTCGAATGTAATCGACATTCATTAACATGGAAAAGTTACGCACTGTAGCTTTAACAGTCTGAATTGTTGCTATGTGAAGTATTGTATGTTTGAGTTGACATGTGTCATCTTCCCAACCATTCCAGCAGCAGTCGTTGCCAAGGAGACGCCGTTGCCGACGCTGGAGCTGTTAACGACGCTATCTCATCTCCACACGTCGCCTAGCAACCCGGACCTGGAACACACTCCTATGGAACTGGACACACACACACACGCAGACACACACACCGACACACACACTGATAAACACACTGACACACATAAAGACACGCGCATAGAAACACACACAGACAAACACACTGACACAAAAACAGACAAACACACTGAAAAACACACTAACACACTCACAGACGCACACACTAACACGCATACAGAAACACACGCAAACGCAGACACACACACACCTACCTCAGTGCCCGCTGTCCCCCCCAACGGGCTCCTTAAAGACCCCCCTCTGCGTATCAACGGGAACCTGCACACACACACCTCTATCGCCAGCGGCAACAACAACAACAACAGCCGACGGAATACGAACGGTCAGTTCCGTAAGTCAAAGAGCTCCAGCCCTCAGAAACCAGCCAGGACCAGGGAGGGCAAAGCTGGGACCACACCGCTGCCCCCGTCGCCCTCGCTAGGTGAGCTCCCCAGCAACATCACATCACATTGGGGCGACTGTGGCTCAGTTGGTAGAGCGGGTCGGCCGATGATCAAAGGGTTGGAGGTTCGATCCCTGCCCTGCCACCTGTGTCATAGTTGTTGTGTCCTTGGGCAAGACACTTCACCCACCTTGCCTCGTGTGAATGTCGATAGTTAGCCTGCTATCGGTGTGTGAATGGTAACGTGTAAATGGGAACAGGTCTCCCTTGAAAAAGAGTCTTCGGTCTCAATGGGATTTACCTGTATAAATAAAGGTTAAAAAAAACATCAGGGGATAGCATTGACAGGGGCGACTGTCTCAGGTGGTAGAGCGGGTTGGCCAATGATCTAAGGGTTGGCGGTTCGATCACCGCCCTGCCACCTGTGTAATGGTTGTTGTGTCCTTGGGCAAGACACTTCACCCAGCTTGCCTCGTGTGCATGTGTGTGACTGCTGTGTGTTTGAGGTGGTGGTCGGAGGGGCCGTAGGCGCTGAATGGCAGCCACGCTTCCGCCACCGGTATGACTGTGTGTGAATGAATGGAACCTGGAACCCTGTAAAGCGCTTTGAGTCCCTAGAAAAGAGCTATATAAATCCAATCCATTATTATTATTGATATTAATGTTATGTAATGTAATTTAATTAAATGTAATGTAATTGTCATCATCATCATCATCATCATCTTCAACCGCTTATCTGAAATCGGGTCGTGGGGGCAGCAGCTTGAGCAGGGAACCCCAAACTTCTCTTTCCCGGGCCACATCAACCAGCTCTGACTGGGGATCCCGAGGCGTTCCCAGGCCAGCGTGGAGATATAATCTGTCCACCTAGTCCTGGGTCTTCCCCGAGGCCTCCTTCCAGCTGGACGCTCCTGGAACACCTCCCTAGGGAGGCGCCCTGGGGGCATCCTTACCAGATGCCCGAACCACCTCAACTGGCTCCTTTCAACGCGGTCATAAGCCTTCTCCAGATCTACAAAACACATGTAGACTGGCTGAACTCCCAAGCTCCCTCTAGGATCCTTGCGAGAGTGAAGAGCTGGTCCGTTGTTCCACGGCCAGGACGGAATCCGCATTGTTCCTCTTCAATCTGAGGTTCGACTATCGGCCGAACCCTCCTTTCCTGCACCTTGGAGTAGACTTTTCCGGGGAGGCTGAGAAGTGTGATCCCCGGTAGTTGGCACACACTCTCTGGCACCCCGGTCTGCCACTCCTTCGGCACTGTACCCGACTTCCACGCAATGTTGAAGAGGCGTGTCATCCAAGACAGCCCCTCCACACCCATTGCTTTCAGCATTTCGGATCTCATCAACCCCCGGGGCTTTGCCACTGTGGAGTTGTTTGACTACCTCAGTGACTTCCACCAGGGAAATTGACGATGATCCCCCATCAGCCTCCAGCTCCCATCCTTACTGTACACAGCTTGGATGGTTCCCCGCTTCCCCCTCCTGAGGTGCCGGACGGCCTTCCAGAAACACTTCGGTAATGTAATGTATTGTAAATCAAATCAAATCAAATCAGTTTTATTTGTATAGCCCAAAATCACAAATACATTTGTCTCTGTGGGCTTTACATTTCATACAATATGATATATGATACAATATGACACCCTGCCCTTACACCCTTAGCTCGGCTGAGAAAAAACTCCCAGTAAAAAACCCTTTACCGGGAATAAAAAAAATTGAAGAAATCTCAGGGAGAGTCGACAGAGTAAGGGATCCCTCTCCCAGGACGGACATACTGCAATAGATGTCATAAGTAGAGAAAATCACGAAGGAATTTGATCATTGACCAGATGTTTACGAGGTAATACTAAAGTAAAGTGCGAATAGTGTGGATGCAGGAAGACTTAAGATGCAGCCAGAGGATCCACACCGTCTCGTCTCCACCAGGGAAAACTAAGGTTTCCATCGCCGGGATTACATCCCACGTCTCCAGGTGGCGTCCTTAACCACTGCAACATCTTCCGCGTTGATGGTCCATTCTCAGATGTTACCGGAGGGGGGACCAGATCCACACCGTCTCGTCACGACCAGGGAAAACTGGAAGAGGACAGACAGGCAACCAGTGAGCAAAGCAAAAATGAATTTAAAGATTGTAATGTATTGTATTGTGACAGCAGGTAACAAGACGTTCCTCTCGGTGGTGATCCCGCGGTTGGAGACGTTGCTTCGGCCCAAGAAGAGAACGAGGAGCAGCAGCGCCGAGAAGGAGGAGGAGGAGTCGCCCATCAAACGCCTCGGCACAGGTACATTTAAAATGCTGGGTCGCTCCGGTGGTGTAGTGGATAGAGCGCGTACCATATTGGCTCCGGCCTTCGTTGCAGTGGTCGCGGGTTCAAGTCCGACCCGTGGACCTTTACTGCAGGTCATCCCCCCTCTCTCTCTGTCAAATAAAATGCCAAAAAATATCTTTTAAAAAAAAAAAAAAAAAAGAAAAAAAGACATTTAAAATGCTTTTTTTTTTTTTTTTTTTTTTTTTTTTTTTTTTTTTTGAATACACAACAAGTCACAACATAATTCGAGGTGCAACGAGTCTTGGCCGATACCCATTTTTTCAGACTCCCCCCCCCCCCAAAAAAAATAAAATCCCTTTATCACACTCCCCAGTCCCCTGTTATGACCCGGGTACCTTAGAACAGTGCTTCTCAAATGGTGGGTCGCCGTGAGTTGTTGGGGGGGGGGGCGCGGGCTGCCTTGATCTCCAACTGACCAAAAAAAATATATATTTTAGACAAATATAAATTGTCTAACCCTTGCCCCCCCCTCTCCCTCCAGGCTTAGTGAATGGTTTCGTGGTGGAGGAGGATCTGTGTTCGTCTCCCCGGCTGGAGCCTCGGCGCCGCTGTGCCTCAGAGTCCAGCATCTCCTCGTCTGGGAGTCTACTCTGCAGGTACAGACAGACAGACAGACATACAGACACTCAGACAGACAGACAGACAGACAGACACACACACACACAACGCTAACTAACTAGGCTTTATTACATCATACCTAGCTCATAGCTGAGATTTGGGAACACAGTTTTGATTTTCGGATTTTTTTTTTTAATAAAGTTTAAAAAAAAAATGTTCAGTGTCTCTCGTTTGACTATTTATAGGCATATGTTTGAGTAGAATGAACATTTTAGTTTTTCTACAAACTACTGACAACATTCTACCAAATTCCAATAAATTTTTGTGAACAACAGAATAAGTGAATCTCCTCTCTCTCTGTCTGTCTGTCTCTCTCTCAGCTCGGTGACTGTGTCTAAAGCTAAAGGTCGTCCCCCTCCCTCCAGACGCAGCACGGTGGACGACCGCTCCTCTCTGAAGACCTGTGAGGAGAACGGGGAGCCCAACAGCACTGCACTCAGCCCAGGTCTGTCTGTCTGTCTGTCCCCCCTGCCCCTCTCTCACTGTCTGTCTGTCTGTCTGTCTGTTCTGTCTGCTTTTAAAAAGGGCTTTTCTGTCATTTTACTTAAGGTGCCAACACACTGCACATCGCCGCGCGGCGAGTTTACATAGAAAGTCAATGTATTTTGCGCGGTCCACGCGGCCAGGGCGGCGCGGCCACCGCAGGAGTTGAAAATATTGAACTTTTTGGCGCCGGCCGCGCCGCGATGGCCAATCAGCGTTGCGCTCCTCCCGACGTCACTCACTTCGGGACGACGGACAGAGGAAATTAAGATGAAAACATAATAGTCACAGTTTGCTCCCATAAGTTCTGTGAATAGCCTCTGTGTCTGTTGCCTGCTGTGTACAGTTATCAGTTTTGCTTTATGAACCAAGTTAGCAGCAGTTAGCTTGGGTAAAGCACCATCAGCACAGCAGACTGGTGCTCTCAGCACCGGTTAGCACCAGCGCCAGCATATCCCCAGAGTAGAGAAGGCTGCTCTGGTCGGGCGGCCAACCGCCGCGCCGCGGATTGCAGCGTGTTGGCACCTTTATACGTTTAAATTACAACCCTAATTCTCTGTTATTCTCCCTCTCTCAGATCGTGTTTCCCCGGTGACAGAGGAGGGTGTGACCTCACCTCTTAGGGGCGGGGCCAGCCGTCCTGCCAGGAGGGCGGAGTCAGTTCAGGTCCGCAGAGAAACCCTTCCCCGGCCGCTGCTCCGACAGCAGGCGCAGCTGGTGAGGCGCTACCGCAGGACAATACACAGACAGGACAGGCTCTGATAGGACGATACAGAGATGATACAGACACAGACAGGTTCCCTACAGACTAGGGAAGGAATATAATAAAATAACAGGTCTGAAAAGGCAAAATATTGTAAATAAAGCAGCCGTTGTGTTTTTATTGTGGTTTTTTGGTCAAACTTGGGGCATTTCGTGATAAATACATTACCTCATGGCCATGCATCCTGCCATCTCTCTTTCACTCGCTTACTAAACAAATGCACGCGCCACGCGATGGCAAAGATCTTTAGGACAGCAGACGATAGATAGATAGATAGATAGATAGATAGATAGATAGATAGATAGATAGATAGATAGATAGATAGATAGATAGATAGATAGATAGATAGCTAGCTAGAAGGCGCTGGTGTGGTAAAAACACTACTGCTTCTATCCAAAGGGGGCACTACAATCAACAACAACTGAAAGCTCCTCATAGCTACTTTAAGATCCTTATTTGGCATAAGTCCTAATACAAATACTCTAGCGTTTCAAATGATAAAAGATCCTTGTTCAAGAAAAAGATTTAGTTTTTACAGAAGATGTTGAAGCGCTTTGAGAAAAGCACTATAAAATTATTATTATTATTATTATTATTATTATTATTATTATTATTATTATTATTATATTATTATCATTATTAAAAAACACAAAACCATGGCTCACATTATGAGATACAAAGTTTATCTCCGTCCCCCTTGGTGACACTCCTAACCCCTTCTTCTCTCTCCAGGCGATGGCTTCCTAGATCCAAAATGGCTGCCGTGTGTAGACCAGTCGCTGGACAAACTGAAGCCGTCGGGACCGTTTACCTCCACAGCGTTAAGTTCCCGTAAAGCTGTTTTCAAACGGAACCCTCAAACGGAATCCTCAAACGGAACCCTCAAATGGAACCCTCGGGACAGTTACTGCGGCGTCAGTTACAAGCTACAGCTGGAATGAACTCTAACTCCCATCATGCATTTCTCTCTCTCTCTCTCTCTCTTTCCTCTTTGTCCTTTTTAACAGTTTTTAAGTTTCAAACTAAAACAAACAAACACAGCGGAGACGTTTTTCAGTTTCTGCTTTCGTACGCACAAGAAGAAAGAAGAAAAAACAAAACACTTAAGTTAAGTTTACTATTTCCTGCAACGAACTGGAACCGGATCTTTTTCATGCCCCCCCCCCTGCCCCTCTCTCTCTGTCTGTCTCTCTCTCACTGTCTGTATGTCTGTCTGTCTGTCCCTCCCCTCTCTCCCCCCTTCTCTCTCTCTCTCCCCCTCTCTCCCCCCACTCTCTCTCCCCCCACTCTCTCCCTCTCTCCCCCCACTCTCTCTCTCCCCCTTCTCCCTCTCTCCCTCTCTCCCCTTCTCCCTCTCTCTCTCTCCCCCTCCCCCTCCCTCTCCCTCCCCCCTCTCTCCCTCTCCTCCCCCTCACCCCTCCCATCATAAATACTGTAGCTGTGTGCTAGTGGCGTACCCTCCTGTCTTGTCCTAGAGCTATGCAATGAACACGTCTCGGTTAGTTGGTGCTA
>CM047513.1:2494047-2496547 GCA_026122265.1 Ammodytes dubius | reverse complement strand
GTCTGTGTGTGTGTGTGTGTGTGTGTGTTTGTATATGTGTGTGTGTGTGTGTGTGTGGTGTGTGTGTGTGTGTGTGTGTGTGTGTGTGTGTGTGTGTGTGTGTGTGTGTGTGTGTGTGTGTGTGTGTGTGTGTGTGTGTTTGTATATGTGTGTGTGTGTGTGTGTGTGTGTGTGTGTGTGTGTGTGTGTGTGTGTGTGTGTGTGTCTCAATGTGTGTGTGTGTGTGTGTGTGTGTGTGTGTGTGTGTGTGTGCGTGCATCAAAGAATGACAAGCTTTTGTTGCCGTGTTGCATTAATATTCAAGAGGCCCCTAAAACAAACACGGCAATTACTTGTTTGTTTTCAGCAAGAGGGCGTTTTGTTTTTTTGATGTGTGTGTCTGTCTGTCTGTGTGTGTGTGTGTCTGTGTGTCTGTCTGTGTGTGTGTGTGTGTGTGTGTGTGTGTATGTGTGTATGTGCGTGTGTGTGTTTAAATGTATCAAATGCCAGTTGATTACTTACATTTAAACAGTTTTTTTAAATTTTAAATTTTTACCACAAAACTGACCAGTGAAAAAAAATACATGTTTTTGCAAGCTGTGTCTCGCCTCTTAATATTCATATTTTTTTACACATGGATGCTCATTTCAGAATAGCGTGACCTATACACACACACACACACACACACACACACACACACACACACACACACCACACACACACACACACACACACACACACACACACACACACACACAGTGACACACACACAACACACACTCAAAGACAACCTAGATATTAAAACCACTTAAAATCACTCTCACCTCTCCTGTCATCTTAACAGAGCGAGCGCAGAGCCTCTGGTGAAACAAGCTCATGAATAATTCAACTTATCATCATAAAATAGACGTGTGTGTGTGTGTGTGTTTGTGTGTGTGTGTGTTTGTGTGTGTGTTAAGATTAACCATTTTACTGGACGAAACCATAGACTGTAAAAAAAAAAAAAAATCTTCATACTACCAAGGCACTAGGCCTTGGTCCAAGATTTGCAGAAATGTGGAGATATATGAGACCCTTTCTAAGGGAAAAAATAATAATTCAATACATTTGTTCAGCTATTATGCACTAAATTAAATGTACTTATGGATATTATAATTACTTTCTACAAAATCTGCTAGGAAATAAAACCCAAAATTCTACACACTGCAGGTTTAAGATAATATGATTAAATTGGTTAAAGGATATGAAGGTATTGATTGTAATGTATTGCTGTAAGTTGTTCCAGGAGTCAGGGTCACTGGATATGAAAAACCTACATGATGTAAGTGCTTCAGTGATCGCGGACAAGTACAGAATTTGACAGTTCAGTGTCTAGATTTCCTGGAAAGTGTGTGTGTGTGTGTGTGTGTGTGTGTGTGTGTGTGTGTGTGTGTGTGTGTGTGTGTGTGTGTGTGTGTGTGTGTGTGTCTTCACAGAGAAAGTGATGAATTGTATAAATGGGCAAAACTGTCCATTGATGCGTTTAAAAGACGTAGATGTAGGAATGTTGGTTTAAGAACGCCAGTGAGACTATGTGACAAAACACACACACACACACACACACACACACACACACACACACACACACACACACACACACACACACACACACACACACTGCAGATGAAACTTGGTACTCATCATTATGTACTGACAAGAATGAATTTTTCTGAAAAAAAAATACTACATATATACCCTGTGTTCCAATCCCCATACTTCCTTACTATTTAGTATGCGAGAAAAAGATTTAGGATGTCCCCAATACATGCACGTCAATTGTAGTATGCTGAAAATACATAAATGCCCCACTAACTCCAATAGTATTTTGGAGTATTCGCCTTTATTCTTGACATTTCTCGACATAATGAAAAGAAATCTTCCTTATGTGATTTTTTTTCTCTCCTGTGGCCCTTAAACTCTTCTGTACTTTAGTATGTAGTGTAGTAAAAATAAATAGTATGTGATTTGGAACGCAGGGTACGTTTATTTAAGCAATATCACATGAGAGGGAGCAATGTTGTCGCAACCTTAAATTTAGTGGCCGATCTTATCTCACTAAATTCATTTTAAAGCTGCTCCGAGGAACTTTCAGTTTGTGTTCATTCTAGCGCCCCCTTTGGACAAAAGCGGTAGTGTTTTTACCACGCCAGCTGTTGTTCCTTAGTGAGCGTATATATATACCCATGACAAAGGCATTAAGAAAAACTAAATCAAAATAGCATTATTCTTTGCACTGATGGTCTCGTTTGCTGTTACATGTAATTTATGATCATCAGAGGAAAAATGAGACTGTTTCAGAAATATTTAAAAAGTTCCTCGTAGCACCTTTAACATAAACTTTACTTTTGTTAAATATTTTTTTTTGCCTTCTGCCTCACTTTCAAACTTTTCCATTAGCTTACTGGCACAGCATGATGTTTAACCCTTGTGTTGCGCAAATGGACTCCACTTATATAAGTTAAGTTAAGTTAAGTTAACTCAC
>CM047513.1:2476547-2484047 GCA_026122265.1 Ammodytes dubius | reverse complement strand
CTCACTGTCTAACCCTACATTTTCCCAAGCGTGACATCACACATGTAGGGTTAGGATTAACAGGACAGCTGGGCCAAGGGAAGACTGAGGGAAGACTGAGGGAAGAAAAACGTAATTCATTATATTATAATAGCGATTTTATAATGATAGAACGCTGGTTCCGTATGGGGGAAGTATTCCTTTAAGTGTCTTGCTCAAGGACACAATGGTAGAGATGGTGGGCACCGTGGATGTAGGAATATGGAACACACATCTGTTAGCTATCAGTGGTACAGTATGTGTGTGCGTGTGTGTGTGTGTGCGTGTGTGTGTGTGTGTATGTGTGTGTGTGTGCGTGTGTGTGTGTGTGTGTGTGTGTGTGTCTCATTAAAGATGGCCACCGGTCCCAGAGGGGAAAGAGAAAGTGTTTTTCATTATAGAAATATATCAGGTGGAAAATATCAAGCAAAACAACATTAACCAGAGAAATACATGTGGTTATAT
The DNA here is from genome assembly GCA_026122265.1 of Ammodytes dubius. Taxonomy (NCBI): domain Eukaryota; kingdom Metazoa; phylum Chordata; class Actinopteri; order Uranoscopiformes; family Ammodytidae; genus Ammodytes; species Ammodytes dubius. The sequence goes on along the minus strand of CM047513.1, from coordinate 2,483,564 downwards.
AACACAGACACACACACACACACACACACACACACACACACACACACACACACACACACACACACACACACACACACACACACACACACACACACACACACACACACACACACACACACACACACACCCCCACACACACACACACCCACACACACACACACTTAAGGGATTAAAGCTGGTTAGAAGTGAGATACACATACTGTAACGCTGATTGCTAACAGATGTGTGTTCCATATTCCTACATCTACGGTGCCCACCATCTCTACCATTGTGTCCTTGAGCAAGACACTTAAACCCCAAACTGCTCCAGGGGCGCTGTACTATGGCTGACCCTGCGCTCTGACCCCCTCTGGAGTGTGGTAAATTAAGAGTTCCTCGTAGCACCTTTTAAAAATGACAATATCTTTCATTTAAGGTTGATAAATATGCCTGTAACTCTTTTCAGATGCTTTACTATCATGCAACTAATCCCCAAATTAGATAGATAATAGATAGATAGATAGATAGATAGATAGATAGATAGATAGATAGATAGATAGATAGATAGATAGATAGATAGATAGATAGATAGATAGATAGATAGATAGATAGATAGATAGATAGATAGATAGATAGATAGATAGATAGATAGATAGATAGATAGATAGATGCTTTACTATCATGAAACTAACTCCCCAAATTACATAGAAGGATTGTGTGGATTTGGGTTTACAGTTACATATAGAAAAATGTTTAAAATTAACCACATTAACCAACAGTGTGTAGCGGAGACGCAGTGAGCCTCACACACACACGCACACACACACACACACACACACACACACACACACACAAACACAGACAAAGACACTCACACACACACACACACACACACAGACAAAGACACTCACACACACACACACACACACACACCCCACAACACACACACACACACACACACACACACACACACACCACACACACACACACACAACACACACAACACACACACACACACACACACACACACACACACTGAGGTATATCGGTGAACACCTTGAACACCTGCGAGCGCTTGATTAACGACCGAACAGAAAGTAGATCCGTCCACATCCGGCGCCTCTCAGCTCAGATCATTTATCCTAAAAAACACGAGCCGCCATTTTGTAACGGCTTCATTCATCACAGAGGGGAAGACGCTCTGCTCTGTTTCCCCGGGAGACAACGGAACTTTAAGCAACGGCTTTTAAGCAGTCAAAAATGTGAACAAAAATGTGTTGGGTAAGAATGTTTGTTCTTCTGTTCGTGTCTGTTTGTGTGTGAATTTTTTAGTATGTTTTTTATTATTTTCTACCATACTAAAACAGCATAAAGTATGGGGATCGGAACGCAGGGAAAAAAAAGCAAAAAAGAGATGGGAGGAAATAATCAAATATAAACACGTCGGTTTTTTTTTCTCTCTATTCTTTTCCTTTTAATCATAAAATAAACATCTAAATGTACATTGTGGACCTTTTGATTTATACTAGTATGAAAGAAGACATGTTATGGAAGATAAATAAATCTCATAATGGACCAGTGATTGAATAAACAACATTTTTGCACTGGTGATTAATGTTCAACCGAAACACAGATCCGTCCTCAGTTAATTTATCCTAAAAAACACAAGCCGCCATTTTGTAATGGCTTCATTCATCACAAGACGCTCTACTCTGTTTCCCCGGGAGACAACGGAACTTTGGTAAAGAGCAAAAAGATGGGAGGAAATAATCAAATCACACATTCAACCACACTTTTAAAAAAGTGGCTTTTAAGCAGTCAAAAATGTGAACACTTTTAAAGACCTACTTCATCAGTGGGAATATGAAGGTGTATTGAACTCTGAGATCCTATGTAGTATAAATGTGCAAACATTTTTAGAAATCGGTTCATCCTAGCCTGAGCAAAGGCAGAAAGACTATTTTATGGTCTCACTGTCTAACCCTACATTTTACTAGCGTGACATCACACATGGTAAAATGTAGGGTTAGGATTAACAGGACAGCTGGGCCAAGGGAAGACTGAGGGAAGATTGAGGGAAGAAAAACTTAATTCATTATATTATAATAGTGATTTTATAATGATAGAACGCCGGTTCCGTATGGGTGAAGTATTCCTTTAAGTGTATAGTGTAATAGTATTTAATCTGATTGCAAGGTCATTGTTGTAGCTGTCCTGTCTAAACCATGGTGTTGGGTAAGAATGTTTGTTCTTCTGTTCGTGTCTGTTTGTGTGTGTATTTTTTAGTATGTTTTTTTTTTGTATTATTTTCTACCATACTAAAACAGCAGATAGTATGGGAATTGGAACGCAGGGAAAGATCCGTCCTCAGTTCATTTATCACAAAAAAACACGAGCCGCCATTTTGTAACGGCTTCATTCATCACAGAGGGGAAGACGCTCTACTCTGTTTCCCCGGGAGACAACGGAACTTTGGAAATAATCAAATATAAATGCATGTCGGGTTTTTTTTTCCTCTATTCTTTTCCTTTTAATCATCAAACGTTACTTTCAACAAGCAAAATATGAACCAATCCTTCTGTAATAACCTTCAGAATAGTGCTGAGAATGATTATGGAAAGTTTAGTTGCCGTAAGTGCTTTGGAAGTTGAGATTCTTGGTTCAGAGTATTGAAAGAATAAAAAAAAATGTTGAGATAATGTCCGTTAAAGATGGTTGTATAGGAGAAATATACAGACGCAAACAGACAAGGTTTAGTCAAATAAACACCCGAATGTACATGTTGGACCTTTGATTTATACTAGTATGAAAGAAGACTTGTTATGGAAGATAAATAGACACAAATCTCATAATGGACCAGTGATTGAATAAACAATGTTTTTGCCATGGTGATTAATGTTCTACCGAAAACACAGGCCTCTCAGCTCAGATCATTTATCCCAAAAAACACGAGCCGCCATTTTGTAATGGCTTCATTCATCACAGAGGGGAAGACGCTCTACTCCGTTTCCCTGGGAGACAGCGGAACTTTGGCATTTTCTCCTTTTAATCAAATTTTACTTTCAACTTTGTTCTCGACATTTTAGGTGAAAAATTAAAAAGAAAAAAAAAATCTTTCTCCTTTTTTCTCTCTCTCGTTCTCGCCCTGATGTTTTAGAGTGCTGAGAATGATTATGGAACGTTTAGTTGATGTAAGTGCTTTAGAAGTTGAAATTCTTGGTTCAGAGTATTGAGGGAAAAAAACTAATGTTGAGATAATTTACGTTAAAGATGGTTGTATAGGAGAAATATATGACTGATGTTTTAGAGTGTGTACATTTCAATGATTAAAGGTTCTACGAGGAACGTTAACATTTTCCTGAAACAGTCTCATTTTTCCTCTGATGATCATAAATTACATGTAACAGCAAACGAGACCATCAGTGCAAAGAATGCTATTTTTATTTATGGTTTTTCTCAATGCCTTTGTCATGGGTACACTAATCCAGGAACTACATCCATCCATCTATCTATCTATCTATCTATCTATCTATCTATCTATCTATATCTATCTATCTATCTATCTATCTATCTATCTATCTATCTATCTATCTATCTATCTATCTATCTATCTATCTATCTATCTATCTATCTATCTGTCTATCTGTCTATCTGTCCGTCCATCCATCCATCCATCCATCCATCCATCCATCCATCTATCTATCTATCTATCTATCTATCTATCTATCTATCTATCTATCTATCTATCTATCTATCTATCTATCTATCTATCTATCTATCTATCTATCTATCTATCTATCACAAACACACACAGATACATCCGTCTTACCCTCCACACAGGCTGGCTTGGCCCTGGTTGTCCCAGCTATGAGGCCCTTCCTGCAGGCACATGTCTATCTATCTATCTATCTATCTATCTATCTATCTATCTATCTATCTATCTATCTATCTATCTATCTATCTATCTATCTATCTATCTATCTATCTATCTATCTATCTATCTATCTATCTATCTATCTATCTATCTATCTATCTATCTATCTATCTATCTATCTATCCATCCGTCCGTCCGTCCGTCCGTCCATCCATCCAACGAGAGAGAGAGAGAGAGAGAGAGAGACAGAGAGAGAGAGAGAGAGAGAGAGAGAGAGAGAGAGAGAGAGAGAGAGAGAGGGAGAGAGAGAGAAAGAGAGAGAGACAGAGAGTGAGAGAGAGAGAGCGTCTTACCCTCCACACAGGCTGGCTTGGCCCTGGTTGTCCCAGCTATGAGGCCCTTCCTGCAGGCACAGCGGGCCGTCTGAGTGGCGATGGTTCTCCGTGGCTGGCTGCTGTCCCGCGCCAGAGTCACTACCTCACACGTCCCCGCCGCTAAGTGACCTACAGGGGGGACAGAGGGGTTTTAATATTGGTCATCACATTGCACATTTCAATTTAATTTAATATACTTACTTTTTACTTTCTATTCTATTTATATATATACCGCTTTATTTTGTACCCTTGCACTACTTAGTATTTAGAATTATTTACTGTAAATATTGTTTATATTGCTTATCGGAGATAATTTGGGGCGACTGTGGCTCAGTTGGTAGAGCGGGTCGGCCGATGATCAAAGGGTTGGAGGTTCGATCCCGCCCTGCCACCTGTGTCAAGGTTGTTGTGTCCTTGGGCAAGACACTTCACCCGCCTTGCCTCGTGTGAATGTCGATAGTTAGCCTGCTATCGGTGCATGAATGTGTGTGTGAATGGTAACGTGGGAAAGGAAAACAGGTCTCCCTTGCAAAAGAGTCTTCGGTCTCAATGGGATTTAACCTAGTGACAGGGAAGAGGGGTTTTAAATAGGCTTTATCATACTTTCACCCGTGTGTGTGTGAGTGAGTGAGTGAGTGAGTGAGTGAGTGAGTGAGTGAGTGAGTGAGTGGTAGTGAGTGAGTGAGTGAGTGAGTGAGTGAGTGAGTGAGTGAGTGAGTGAGTGAGCGAGCGAGCGAGCGTGTGTTTGGTCTTTAGACTTTATTTATTTATACAGAGGTCAGAACTTTTAATCACAATCTTTTTAATTATTTTTTATTTATTATATACATATGTACAGCTCTGGAAAAAAATTAAGAGACACGTTTGGATTTTTTCTTAAATCTTCATCTCTACATTACTTAATAGAAATGCTCTTAATGACAATTTTTTAAATTGGAATTTGGTTAGAAATGTTGTCAGTAGTTTATATTATGAAATCAAAATGTTCATTCAACTCAAACATATGCCTTTAAATAGTAAAACGAGAGACACTGAACATCTGTGAGTGGTCTCCTCATTTTTTCCAGAGCTGTATGTAACGTACTTTTAACTTTTTATTTATTTTGTCTTGTCTCTGTCTGCTTGAATATATCTGATTATACTGTAGACTATACTGTATGTGGAAGTAAAAATAGCCCAACACATCCATTAGTAATGCTGTTAATGCAAAGGCCTCATGGAGTAGATGTATGTGCATGTAACACGCTTGTGATCATTCATAATTCATCACGAGAAAATGTTGTTTTCATGTATTTTTTTAATGTCTTTTATTTATTTTAATTTTTCATAAGTGTCACAAGTGTGCACTGCCTGGAAATATTGTATTTTAGTGTATTGCACTTATATATGGATTAAGTGGATGAGTATGTGAGATATAATTGCATGGCTGCATATTTGTATACTTGATATGTACGTATATACAGTATATAGGCCTATACAGCTCTGGAAAAAATTGAGAGACCACAGCGAGCCTCTCAGATGTGACTTGCGGGGCAGGCTTGAAGCATGGAAGTGTCCCAGGGCGCCTATTCAGATAAACCACCTCCTGTATAACCTCCTAAATGTTCTCTTGAACCTACTCAAGAACCCTCGTAATGTTCTAATTTTCTGAAGAACCACTAAAGCCTCCACAGGGACATTGAAAATCGTTCTCTGCATGTCACTCCCCTCTCTGCCCCATTTCAACTCTGTCTCTACACTATCAATAAAGCATAAAAATGCCAAAAAAACATCTTAAAAAAAAAAGAGAATGCATGTAACCCCAGCTATTCAATGTAAATATGACACTACAGTGGTTTGCAAAAGTATTCATAACCCCTTGAACTTTTCCAGACTTTGTCAGGTTACAACCACACATTTATTTTATTGGGATTTCATGTGATACACCAACACAAAGTGGCGCATAATTGTGAATCGGAATGAAAATTAAACATGGTTTTAAATTATTTTTATAAATAAAAAACTGAAAAGTGTGTTGTGCAAAGTATAAGCATATATCTTATGCTATATTTTGGGGCGACTGTGGCTCAGTTGGTAGAGCGTGTCGGCTGATGATCAAAGGGTTGGAGGTTCGATCCCCGCCCTGCCACTTGTGTCATAGTTGTTGTGTCCTTGGACAAGACACTTCACCCACCTTGCCTCGTGTGAATGTCGATAGTTAGCCTGCTGCTATCGGTGTATGAATGTGTGTGTGAATGGTAACGTGGGAAAGGAAAACAGGTCTCCCTTGCAAAAGAGTCTCTGGTCTCAATGGGATTTACCTGTAGAAATAAAGGTTAAGAAAAAAAAAGAATCTATACTTTCACTATATGTTTGTTAATGTTTTACGATGTGGAGTATGATGATTCTTTTTTTCTCAACTATTCTTTTTTTCGTATGTATCTTTGTCTTAACAGGTCACCATTTTAGTCTTTGGGACGTTGCCCCCTGCCGACCGCATTAATCACGTGGGACGGACTAAGTGAACACTGTTTTAAACTGGTTGACCCTGATTACTGAGAGTCTGCACCTGCTGATTCCCTCACACCTGGTGTAATATATTAGCCTGTGTTCCAGTCCCCATGCTTCCCTTGCTTTTTAGTATGCTAGGAGAAGATTTAGGATGTTCTAATTTACAGCTCTGGAAAAAAATTAAGAGACGACTCCAAATGTTCAGTGTCTCTCGTTTAGAGCTGCAACGATTAATCGAAGAATCGATGATTAATCGATTACTAAAATAATCGACAACTATTTTGATAATCGATGAATCGT
>CM047513.1:2374047-2461547 GCA_026122265.1 Ammodytes dubius | reverse complement strand
ATAACATACTGTTTAAAAGCAAGGTACACAAATATAATTAAAAACAGTTTAAAATAAATACACAATGGGTGGTGAGGTGATGAGGAAGGCAGGATCAGGGGGGGGGGGTATGCAGATTTAAAAAGGTGGGGTTTGAGTTTGGATTTGAACTGGGTTATGGATTCAGTGTTGCGGATGTCGGGGGGGGGGGGGGGGGGGGGGGGGTGGAAATAGGCAACAACGATTTGTGAACTCGTAGCCCCTATTTTGTGTGCCACAATGGTAGAACAAATATTTACGACTTCAAATTTTACTGTTACACATTTATTTGTGACTTTAGTCTACGGCGCAGACTATACGCATTCTAAACCTGCAGTTACACGCGCTACAGGCTTAGGCACCATAAACAACTTCATACCAACCACCGCTTCTTGTTCCCACTGGGCATCAACTGCAACACAGAGAACATGTAAACGTCATTCAAATTTATTTTGTATCTTGTTTTCCTATGTATCTTGCATACTCTATGTATCTTGCATACTCTATGTATCTTGCATACTCTATGTATCTTGCATACTCTATGTATCTTGCATACTCTTGCACTTTTATATCCGTTGTGGACCCAGTTGTTTTCATATGGAGGCTCTGTCGATGTGACCTCACTTTCCGTGTGCACTGGATTGTGGGTCAAAATCACCCAGATAGCATGCTGTTCAACACTAAAAAAATCTGGGGCGGATCTAGTAGACATCCGGGTATTTTTAAGCAAACTAAATAGTCCATAAGAATTGGGACATCCTTAATCTATTTTCTACCACACTAAATAGCAGAAAGTATGTTATTTGGAACGCAGGGCATGTTTTTAGACAAGTTTATACACACACACACACACACACACACACACACACACACACACACACACACACACACACACACCTGTTGTACTGAGGTGACTCTTGCCAACCACTGTTTCCTGTTCCCACTGGGCATCTGCAACACAGAGAAACATGTAAAACAGTCATTCAAATTTCTTTTGTATCTTGTTTTTCTATTCTTTATGTTCTGTATATTCTATGTGATGTTAAGCGTCTTTGAGTGACCTTCCAAAAAAGCGCTATATAAAATCCTATCTATTATTATTATTAAATGTATTGTCAGTTTTTGCAATATTACCCACACGGAGCAATCAAATACATTTCCCACTATGTAATAAAATAAAAAGTATACAAAACATTGTTAGGAATATTGCTGAAGCCTTCATAACCTCACACATATCACCAACAGTTTTGTTTTTATAATGATGTAGGACAGCATCTGTATCGGCCAATATCTCAAACTCAAATATCAGAATAGGAATTAAAAAACAGTGGATCGTTGCACCTTACCAAATACATACAATAAAGCAATCTCCTTTATAGAATACAATTTCAATCCATTATCATCGAATGCCGTATAGCATTAGTGTTATTGCTCTCTGGGAGGCGCTATCGTTCTATTAAGACCAACACATCCAAACCCCTGAACAGTTTTTTTTTTTTCATCAATGTGCTATAAAAGAACTGAACTCACTAGATATTATACTGCTGGAATTGTGCAACACAGACTATGCAATACCTCTTGTATCTGCTGCTAACAGTTTATAGGAGTGAGTTGGGTCTTTTTATTGATTCATTTGTCTTTTAAACTATATTCTTTCGTACAGAGTTAGGAATTGCTCTAAATTTTGTTGTACAGCTGTGCAATGATTAAAAAAGGCATTCTGATTCCGAGTTTCTATTGGTATAAGTGGCACGAATCAATTAACCCTGCGTTCCAAATCGCCTACTCTTTTGTATTCTACATACTACATCTGACCATTAAAATAATCTAGTTAGCATGCAGAAGGCATACTCTTGCACTTTTATATCTGTTGTTTTCATATGGAGGCTCTGTCGATGTGACCTCACTTTCCGTGTGCACTGGATTGTGGGTCAAAATCACCCAGATAGCATGCTGTTCAACACTATAAATCTTGGGCGGATCTAGTAGACATCCGGGTATTTTTAAGCAAACTAAATAGTCCATAAGAATTGGGACATCCTTAATCTATTTTCTACCACACTAAATAGCAGAAAGTATGTTATTTGGACCGCAGGGCATGTTTTTAGACAAGTTTATACACACACACACACACTCTCACACCTGTTGTACCGAGGTGACTCTTGCTTGCTGTGATGCTTCCTGTGCCACAGTTTGTATCACAGCAGGAGCAGGTGTGATGGCTGCCACTCACCTCACTCCACCTGTCAACAAACAAAGATCCAAGTCATTTAAAGCTAAAGGGCGTAACTTTTTCACATAAATTAATTGTTGGTTACATTAGAGCCATTGTCTAAGGGTTTGACACAAGGTTGATTAAGGGACCACAAAACTTTCTGTATGGCAGTGTCACACCCCCCCCCCCCCCCCCCCCTATTTATCACCTGTATTCCCTGGGCAGGTAAGAAGAGTAAATACAAAACTAAACAAGATACAATAATATATAAACATGGGCTTAAACATTAAAAGTTTACACAATAAAATCCATTATTATTTTTACCCGTTGGAGAAGGAACAGGCTTTGTGAGAGGAGTCAACCCCTGCAGCAGCGGCCCTGGCTCTCACTTTACACGTTATGTAGATCTAAAAAAAATAAAAAGACGCAAAAAAGATACAAATGAACCCAAACTAACAAGTTTTAGGAAGAACTGCTTTAGATATTAATCTTTACTTATCTGGCCATGCCAATAACTACTGGCATGGCACTGGCTTTTGTATGGATTGTTATGGACCCATTTGAGAGTCTGAAATTGGTAGATAACAGCTACCTGAACAGGAGGAAACAATAGTAACTTCACAATGAGCGGTAGATTAACGGGGTGTGTGTCTTTATACTGTACGTGTGTGTGTGTGTCTGCCTTTATACTGTACGTGTGTGTCTACATGCAAGTGTGTGTCTGTAAGTGTGTGTGAGTGAGTGTGTCTGCCTTTATACTGTACGTGTGTGTCTACATGCAAGTGTGTGTCTGTGTAAGTGTGCGCGTGTGTGTGTGTGTGTCTATCTATGTGTAAGTGTGTGTGTGTAGGTATGGGTGTGAGAGTGAGTGAGTAAATGTGTTTTTATATGCAAGTGTGTGTGAGAGTGTGTGTGTGTGTGATATTGTCTGTCTCACCATGCCACTGTTGTCCTGCTGGAACCTGAACGCCTCCAACTCAAACTGCAGCCGGTCGTCTTGAGACTGAGGAAGGAACCGAGAGCTGGAGCCCGTCAGCTGACTGTCGAACAGGCACCTGAAGGCACCACGGAGAGGCCGTCAAACAACATCACATTTGTTAAAGAAAATAATGTTGTTTCTATCTGTTCTATTTCTATTCATTCACTTTTAAACGTTTTATTAATTTGCTTTTAAACATTTTATTCATTCGCTTTTCGATACTTAGTTTCGCGATATCAGTATCGATTTATATAAAAAAAAAATAAAAAAAAAAATATATATATTTTTTTATTAATTTTTTTTTTTGCTTTTCAAGGCTTTATTGACAGTGCAGAGATACAGATATAAAATGGGGCAGAGAGGGAATGAAATGCAGAGAACAACCATGGGTCAGATTCAAACCCATGTCTGCTGTCAGGCCTGAGCCTCTAGGATACTGACTATTGAAGTTAAATCAGTTTTGTTTATAAGAACACTTAAGATTCACTGTGTCACAAAAGCACACTGATGTGTTTTCATTTCCATTGTGTCCTGTACAGTTAGTACAAGAGTGAATTGGATTTGTTATTTTGATGTTATGGCAGCTGCTGCAGTGTTTGATCATTTGTCAAAACCAAAAAAAGGAAGAAAATAGTAAAGGAAGTTGTGAATTAAATTGTTTTGACTTCATTTGTCTTTGCAATTATCAATATATTGTGCTGTTATGTTTGACAAGGCAACTTGTTTATGGAATATCGCAATATATCGTGATACATCAAGATACGCAATATATCGTGATATATCGTGATATATTGTATCGTGACCAGTATATCGTGATACGTATCGTATCGCGAAGTCCTTGACGATACCCAGCCCTACTTATTAAGCACTTTTGAGCTACAGCACTGATACATTTCATAGAGTAACCGCTTTATTCCTCTATGCAGTAACCCCCTGACATAATGAATTTATCTACCGTTTTGTCATGCGTCTATTTAGCATGGAGCCGACAGTTTCACAACAATTTATGTATGTGACAAATAAATTCTGAGTAGCAAATTTAAAAAATAAAAAGCCAAAACTGACCCGTGGTTTCCCAGGAATGTGTATCTCCGCACTGTGTCTATGTTTGGGACGATGGTTGCCACGCAGCTGTCCACAGTCACTCGCAGTGGCGCGTGGTGAAACTGCTTGACTGACACCTCAAACTTCATCACGTCGCCAAGAAAGAACTTAGCGGACGGACGAGAGAAACGCCAATCATCTGAGAGAAATGGGAAGAAAGCTTTATTTAAAATAAAAGTAAAAAGTTATCAGCAGGATTGTTTGTGGTTGGGTGTGGGGGTGGGATATGGGCGGGGTGTGTTCGGGGGAAGAAAAAAGGGGAAAAAACTTAATCCTTGTACTGTAATTGCTTCACAAATCTTTTGTTGAATAAAAAAAAAAAACCTTTGAAAGAAAAAAAGAAGTTATCACACTGTCTGAATGTTTCAATTGTTTGTCTATCAGTTTTGCATTTGCATTGTATATTGTGTTTGTATTGTTGTTTTGCATTTGTTCAACATCATAGTGAATAAGGGTCACACACACATCAATTGATCTCTCCAGTATAAATAAGGGTTAAATGTATATAGCAAATGTTTCTATTGTATAGTTTTGTAATTTTCATTGTAAAATCAACCTGCTTTATGGACTACAGATGGAAATGAGCCCTGGGCTACAATCTGGCATTTTTACGAGTACTGCTGAACATGTTCATTACTGTGCATTGTCCTGAAACAAATGAACTTCAGTGGGAGAAAACTGACCCGTCATGAGGCTGATTGAGAAGAGCAGACTTTCCTCTGACACGTGTGACTCAGTGAACGGATTCCAGGTCGGAGACACCACTCCTTGGCTCACGTCCTGCTTCCTAAAAAATAAAAGTAAAGTAAATAAAATAAAAAATAAATAAATCATTTTCACCAAACATCTATATAATCACTTCTCAGAAAGTGAAACAGACTTTCAATTGAGACTAAAATGACAGGACCATTAGGTGGAGTAAGTGATTCTGATGCTTGTTGTCGAAATCCAGATTGTCAATTTTTTTTAAACCACCCCTACACGTGCAGGTAGCATATCGTGAGGAGATATTCAATGATTTTGACAAAAAGCATCCTCCAGAATCGCTGAGTCCACCTACAAGTGGAGAGTTAAATGACCAAATCTTAAAGCTGGGCTAGAGATTCGAACCAAATACCTCAACCGCTCCACTTGTTCTCTTTGGTCCCTCCCTGACACGCTCTACACCAACAAAGTCGTGCCAAAGTGAATGGACAGTCCCAACAGCCAATAACAGAGAATCGGCGCCTCGCTCTGATTGGTCAAAGTGTACAGCTCATGTTAAACTTTGACCAATCAGAAATCATATACCCCAGCTTTAAGGGGTCAGTATATTGAATAATATAAGACCTTTGGTAGTGACACTCGATGCTGACTTGGACTTCTCTGGTCCTGACGATCTGACTGCTCCCCAGCGGACTCGGTGTGTAGAAGAGGCGTGAACGAGTAGATGAACGAATCCTCCGTCATCTGAAACCAAACAGAATAAAGCCCGTTACAAACTCCGCGAGAACAAAGAACAAACTTCTCGCTGACAAGAGCTGCGAGAAGTTCTTTCTAGGGCCTGACCTAAATATCGGTCAGCCGATTATAGCACATCTCCGAAAAAAATCGGCATCTGCAAAATGTCCGCTGATTTTTCTTTCTTTCTTTATTTTTTTTATTCCAGCAAACATGTTGAGTGAGATGCATTGCTGCCCCGGAGGTAGCCTTATAGCATATTAACAGCAGCAGCAGGTGTGTTGTAATACATTAGATTAATTCACACTTGACAGTTCCCCTGACACCAATAGCAGAGTCATTGGTCATCTCTTGACTGTTAATAGTAGTTGATATTACTATAGTTATTATATAGAATTTATATAGTATATTGGAAGTCATTCAAAGACACTTTACAAACATATAGAAAATCATACTTGTAGAAAAAGAAAAGAAAATACAGACAAATTAAAGATAAGGTTTGGAGTGGAGTCCGGTGTAATTATGCTTTCTTAAAGAGGTGAGTTTTGAGTTGACTTTTGAATGAGTTTATTTAGTCTGAGATGCTGATGTTTGGAGGGAGGGAGTTCCAGAGGGTTGGGTGCAGTTACATAAAATACTTAATGTCTGAATTTAAAAATGCATCATGTCACTTTAGACATATTTGTAATTATTTTTTTTAGATAATGCATATTTCAATAAATAAAAAGTTCCTGTACCCCTATTGACAGTAAGTATTTATATATATTTAAGGGTTCAAAATTTTTTCTCAGAAAATAATCGGCATCGGCACCCAAAAATCCATATCGGTCGGGTCCTAGTTCTTTCTGGTCTGGACATTTCATACTTCACGAGAACTCAAGTGCCGAACTCCTCACCGCGGCACACCATGGTTACCATAGTAGCGCCAGCTGATTTTTTTCTCATTGACTTCAGACTGACCAAATCACACAATAGTTCTCGGACAAGCTGCGAGAAGAAAGTGACGTTGTTTTCTTCTCGCAGCTCTGTCAGCGAGAACTTTCTTCTTGCGGAGTCTGTAACAGCCTTAACTTGTCAAGTTGCAATACTGTAGGAAATAATAACTAGATCAGCTGTATTTCAGTTAAACTTTACTCATTTGGACATTAGGTAAAATTAGAGCATTTCAAATAAAGCAAAAAGAAAATTGCACTTGTTACATCTCCATGTAGCACTTGCGTGTGTGTCGTAGTTTAGTTTATTTGAAGCTACAGTAGGGGAGAACGGGGTAAGTAGGCACACTTTTTACTCTACTGAGAATTGCTCATCACCTAAACATCTATCGATAGTCATTCCTACATTACATTGAAGCTTAAAGTGTTGGCTTGAAATGTGTACCCTTCACTTTTTCTATCTTATTGTAATAAAGAAGAAATTAATCAAAGACACCCTTACACATTGTGACAATCAACCCCATCAAGGGGTCGGTTGTCATACACTATGGGGTTGTTTGTCACAATGTTATCTTAATGGGAATAATCTTGAAAAGAAGGAAAGAAAGTAGAACTAAATTTGAAAATGCAATTGCATTGTCAAGTTGATAAATAGGCCTATATAACTTACTGTAGCCTTGGCAGCTTGTCTAGTTTGGGATGCACTGGGTTGTTTTGATTTTGTTGCCCTTTTTTCCTTTGCATGCTAGCTGCCTTTTCCTGCTCTATTCTATCCTTCTCTGGGGTGTCAGTGCGGATACAGCTTGACAATTTATTTCGTTATTGGGTTCCTTTTCTGGCTGTAGCCTTTGGATGACAACCAACCCCCCAAAAATGTGACGACCAACCCCAACTTGAATTTTTTGCTAGCATCAAGGCCAACAACCATCTGACAACTAATTAGCTTGCTAACCACAATCTAAACTATAGTTTACCCTTCACACTTTTTATGGGTAACAAGTGTTTTGTTATAAACCCATTCTGTAAAAGCCTAGAAGAAAAATACTGACTATTTTCAATTTGACATGAAAAACACAAACAGTCCTCTCACCTCAAATTCAGCAGTCTAACTCCAAGGAAGACTATGTAGGTGACCTCTGATCCCAATTCTGGATATTTACATACCAAAATTTCACAGACAGCGCCTTCTGGTTCCGAGATATAACGATTGTGACAACCAACCCGTGTGACAAATTACCCCGTTCTCCCCTACTGACGTGATTCCTGTTCTGAGTTTGTACCTTCATTGTTGAATGCACTTAATGGAAGTCGCTTTGGATAAAAATGTCAGCTAAATAAAATGTTACGTAGTGTAATTCAGAAATATTAAAAAGTTCCTCATAGCACCTTTAACAGTATTGTTAAAAAAAAAAAAAAAAAAAAAAACACAACACTCACATGCAGTTCGCTTCCACATCCGTGTAGCTCCGTCTCAAACACCATGACTTCTGCGTCCTCCGCTGTTGCCATACATCCTCCCAGAGTGACGTCAGCTGTTAGGACGGGCGTACCTGTCGGTGAAATTCAAATGGCTAATTTATTAAAACCCAAGAGCTTCAATAAAGACATCCGAGTCTGGCAGTTTCAAAGTCGGGTAGATTTCTTACTTGCGAGCAGAGAAAGGGATCAATCATGCATCACAAGTGTTTACAAGATTGAGACAGAGAATTAACAGAATATCAGAAGCTTTATATCCCCAAGATGTGTATGCGTTACATTTGGTTTGTGTGTGTGTGTGTAATCAAAACAGGTGTTGTCTCCCCAGACAAATATGCATAGGGAGTCATCCTGGGAGATTTCTTTCAAGGTCTTTCAGTGTTTCTCATGGAAAATTATCTATGTGAAAAAAATCTGTTGCATATGTGTGTGTAGCCAAAAACTTGGGTTTCTTTCAGTTACTGGAACAAAGTTTACAGCAAACAGCATGAATGTTTTAGCAATAAATGTTCATAAAATCATTAGGGAAGAAAAAAAAAAATTGTGTTAACAGTACAGTACCGATCCCCAGTAGATCTCTCTTGGCCTCCACCCGGACAGAGCTCTCCCCACACAGGGCGCTCACACTGTCGGCCGGCGATGGGACCTTCAGCTCAAAGTTTGCGGGGTAGTTAGGAGGCGCGGCGGTCGGGGGCTCCGGGTAACGCCATGCCAACAGCTCGTGGAAAGACTGTTTATGTTGCTGCTTAGCTGAGGAGGGAAAGATGCCAATCAATTAAAGCTGCAGTGTGTAGAATTTTATTTCCTAGCAGATTTTGTAGAAAGTAATTATAATATCCATAAGTACATTTAATTTAGTGCATAATAGCTGACATTTTTTTTGAATAATTTTTTTTTCCCTTAGAAAGGATCTCATATATGTCCATATTTCTGCATATTTTGGACCAAGGCCTAGTGCCGCCATCTTGAAAGTGTCATAGTTGGAATGTCATCAGGTGCATTGTTTAAAATTTTGAATTGTTCTTGTGCTTGAAGGCCACTGTAGCTTCTGTTATTATTCAAAAGGGTTGGGGTTACCCAGGGAGTGTTGCATTCTAGAACTTTCTTGATGATGTCATATTACACACTGCACCTTTTATGTTAAAAAAAATGTAAGTACGGTTTGTTAGGCCCATAAAAAAAAAGTCGATATATATATATATATAAATAACATCGGGCTAGATAGACGGACAAATAGATAATTGATCCCTTGGGAAGGTTTTTAATCAATATGTTTAAACAATATTAATGTACATTATGTTAGACAGGCCTATAGAAATAAAATCAATTCAACTAAAGCAGATAAATAAATAACACAACATTCAGTGTATTGAAAAAGTGCACCAAGCAGTTTAAAAGGGGATTTGTTTACATTCACAGAGCCTGCAGTTAGTTTATAAAACATATTTTCTCTACATGTAATTCTTAGTATTGAATACTTTTATCAACATAAAACAAAATTATTTTGGAGGAACCTGGAACCAAATGTAAGCCTAGAAATATGTTTGTAAACCAAACTGTGGGCCCTGCTGCTGTAAACAACAACAACAACAACAACAACAACAGTGAAACAGTAACTTTTCAGGAAGCTTTCTAACTTCAAACAGTGTTCCAGGGATCACTTATTTTCCTGTGAGGAAAGTTTGTTTATTTAGTTATGAGAATATACCTTAGAAAATGTCCTACTTCTGACACAACCAAAGTTACACACACGTCACCCATCACTATGATTCCATTGCTTGTTTTTTTAGACATTATTGTGCAATTATATAACCCTTGTACAAGTCATAGCGAACTTGTATTGAGGTCAAAATGGGGCTGGCCTATACTGGTTGTTTCAATAGATAGAACAGAACACATCAAAGCAGCATTCTGTTAATATGCAACTAAAATCAGACGTGAAATAGCCTTACATATTATATCAGTAAAAGCTCAAATAAAAAAATCGAATTTACATAGCCTATACCACTGTAAATAGTACTTTTTTTTAATAGTTTAAAATGATACTCCATAACTTGTTCAATTGATTAGTTTTCGTGGAATTCCGTGAAGCACTTTGTTGTTGCCTTTGTGTAAGAAATGTGCCAGACGTGTAAAGTTGCCTCATCTTGCCTGAACCAAAAAGGCAGAAAATATTTCAAAATCTTCAACTAATCAAGGACATGTTTGATCTGGTCCTTGACTGTTAAATATCAAACCACATTCAGGCGCTGTTTCCATTAGATGTTGAAATGCCAAGTGCAGAGTGTATCAGTGGCTCTGTGTTGATTTGATCTGCACAATAAAAAAATAAAAAACGTATGCAACAGAAGTGTCAGTCTGCCCCAGGGCAGCTGTGGCTACTATGGTAGTTTACCACCACCAGTATGACTGTGTGTGAATGAATGGAACCTGGAACCCTGTAAAGCGCTTATTATATAACAAATATACATAGGAAGGAAAATTTGAAGAGAAAGACATTGTGTAGGTGAAATTTTAAAGAGGCGTGTGTGTGTGTGTGTGTGCTCTGGGAGTACTGTGTCAAACCATGAAAACACTACAACTTTCTCTAGTAAGAATATATATATATATTTCACTGAACTACCTCAAACTAGTGTGTCTGTCCGTCTGTCTGTGTTTAATAAAAATTTAAGTAATTTAATCCACAAATGTATACTGTGTAGTGAATCTTTCCTACCTATTTGTTGCTTCGGTGCTTGTGGTTGTTGTGTTCTGTGGCCTCCAAATCCGCCGTTCCAGTCCTGAGCTGCTGCTAAAGCCGTACAGAGTAAAGGCAGAAATATTCTTATGTACGGCGTCATTTTTCGAAGTGTTATTTACGCCGGTGCTTCTGTTGTGTGAGCCAGATTAACTGGGGCAGCAGTAGGTGGTTTTGTAGAGTTGATTTTTTAGGCCCTGCCCCCTTCCCTCCTACCATTGATTGACCTCACGGTTTTTACATCTGTGCCTCGTTTACCTGTGCCAACCTGCTTCATTCACACACACACACACACACACACACAGGTTGCGTTCCGAATCGCATACTTTCTACTATATAGTATGTAGAAAATTTAGGATGTCCCGATTCTTGTGGCCAGATTTAGGATGGTTAGAAGTACCCGAATGTCCTACTTCATGCGGCCAAGATTGTTAGTGTTGAAAAGTGCATCCTATTTGGGTGATTCTGACCCACAATCCAGTGCGCACGTGAAGTGACGTAACATCGACGAAGCTTCCATATGAAAACAAACGGGGATGCGACGGATATAAAAGCAAGAGGCAAGATCAAGGCGCAATGTTATGATGAAATAAGAGAGTAAAGTATGTCCCAATAGTATGCCTACTGCATCCTAACTAGATTCTTTTTATCGTCGGATGTAGTATGTAGAATAGAAAAAAGAAAGAGTATGAGATTCGGAACGCAACCACACACACACACTGCAGAGTTTTGTGTTTCTAAAAATCTTTTTGTTCCTCCATGAAGGTCGTCCATCATTAATAAACTGCTTAGTTTAGGAACAAAACAGCCAAACAGCCAAACAGCCACGTCTGCGTAAGAATAACATGAAATTAAAGTGAAATGACTGAACCCTTTACACACTCACACACACACACACACACACACACACACACACACACACACACACACACACACACACACATACACACATGCACAGAGAGAGACACCCACACATACACACACAGAGACACACCCACACATACACACACAGACACACACACTTACACACATGCACAGAGAGAGACACACCCACAAATACACACACACACACACAGAGAGACACACCCACACATACACACAGGTATACACACACAGACACAGACACACACACTTAGCGGTTAATAAATAAAGGCAGCGAGCAGAGAATGCTCATTAATATCAGTGAAGGTGAGCTGGCCTCAGTTTTTTGTGTGTGTGTGTATGTGCATCTCTGTGTATGCATGTGTGTACGTGTACATGCATGTGTGTGTGGGTGTGTGCATGTGCGTATGCGTTTGTATGTGTTGGTGTGTGTGTGTGTTGGTGTGTGTGTGTGTGTGTGTGTGTGTGTGTGTGTATGCGTATGTGTTGGTGTGTGTGTGTGTGTGTGTGTGTGTGTACAGTTTGTTGCGTGGACAGTCTGATGTCAGAGGTGGTTGGAAGACAAGCGAGCGCTGTGGTGAAATCTGCTGAGCGTTGCATTTCAGTTCAACCCCCGACCTCGACCAGCCAACCCATAATCACATTCCTACAGTGTGTGTGTACGTGTGTGTGTACGTGTGTACGTGTGTGTGTGTGTGAGCGTGTCTGTGTGTGTCTGTGTGTGTGTTTGTGTCAAAAGAGTTGTGCTAGCCCCGCCCTTAGGTCTTCAAGGGCACAAATAATTTCTGTTTCACACTTTGAGATAAATGGTGCAAAAGTACAGAAGAGTATTATTATTATTTTTACGCATTTTGAGAAGAAGGTTGAAATTTCGAGAATGAAGACAAAATCAAAACAAGAGTCCACCTACCAGCCTTGGAGAGATAGCGTCTCAATCTACAAACGTGCTCTGAATGTAGCAAAGAAGGCTTATTACTCGGTAACACTTTACAATAAAGGTCACAAAGAGCATTAATAAATGGTTAATTAAGTAAAGTTACAAAAATGAAATTTGTTAACAGTTAATTAATGCTTATTATTATATTAATCAACTTTTGGTTCATGCTCAATTAATGTATTGGTTAATATAGGATGTTTATAAACATTAAATAATGTATTAATTAATACCTTAGTTAACATGAACACCATTAGTAAATGCTTACTACACACATTAGTTAACAGTTAGCTAATGGTTAGTTAACCCTGATTAAGCATTAACTAACCATTCATTAATGTACCCTTATTGTAAAGTGTTACCTATTACTCTTCTCTTATTAATAGGAATAAGAGTAATCCAAAATTTCCATTTGACACTGTTGCCAAACTTACAAAAAAAACCCAATCATCAAATCGCTCAATCCACACTGCGCAACATTTTATTGACTATTTTGATAGTAAAATTACCAATATTAGAAACCAGATCAGTTCCTTCGGTACAATGAACTGTATGATAGCTGCGTGTAAGCGTAATATCGGTTTACTTAAAGGCCTACTTCACCGGTTTGAATATGAAGGTGTATTGAATTCTGAGATCCTATGTAGTATAAATGTGCAAAAAAAATTAAAATCGGTTCATCCTAGCCTGAGAAAAGGCAGAAAGAGTGTTTTTTTAACCCTATATTTCTCTTTCTCGTGACATCACAGAAAGAGAAATATAGAGTTAAAAATAAACTTACTTTGTAAATATTACTGTGATGTCTTTTACTAGGATCTCAGAATTCAATACACCTTCATATTCAAACCGGTGAAGTAGGCCTTTAATAACTTTGAGCCCATTGCGTATGAAGAACTGACTCAAATAGTCAAAAACTCAAAACCAACGACCTGCCTTCTTGATCCCTTGCCTGACAAATTGTTCAAAGAACTCTGGCAAACCCTGGGTCCTACAATACATGATGTTGTCAACCAACACATACAAACGCATACACACACCCACACGCATACACACACATGCATGTACACGTACACACACGCATACACAGAGATGCACATACACCACACACACCACACACACACAGAAAAAACTGCTGCAGCCTCCTGAGGCCAGCTCACCTTCACTGATATTAATGAGCGTTCTCTGCTCGCTGCCTTTATTTATTAACCGCTAAGTGTGTGTGTCTGTGTGTGTATATGTGTGTGTGTATGTGTGTGTGTCTCTCTCTCTGTGCATGTGTGTGTATACGTGTGTGTATGTGTGGGTGTGTCTCTCTCTCTGTGCATGTGTGTGTATACGTGTGTGTATGTGTGCGTGTGTATATGTGTGTGTATACGTGTGTGTATGTGTGGGTGTGTCTCTCTCTCTCTGTGCATGTGTGTGTGAGTGTGTAAAGGGTTCAGTCATTTAATTTTAATTTCGTGTTATTTTTACGCAGACGTGGCTGTTTGGCTGTTTGGCTGTTTTGTTCCTAAACTAAGCAGTTTATTAATGAAGGACGACCTTCATGGAAGAACAAAAGAGTTTTTAGAAACACAAAACTCTGCTGTGTGTGTGTGTGTGTGTGTGTGTCTGTGTGTGTGTGTGTGTGTCTGTGTGTGTGAGTGAAGCAGGTTGGCACAGGTAAACGAGGCACAGCTGTAGAAAACCATGAGGTCAATCAATGGTAGGAGGGAAGGGGGCAGGGCCTAAAAGATCAACTCTACAAAACCACCTACTGCTGCCCCAGTTAATCTGGCTCACACAATAGAAACACAGCCTTAAATAACCCTTCGCAAAATGACGCTGTACTTACAAATACTTCTGTCTTTCCTCTGTATGGCTTTAGCAGCAGCTCAGGACTGGAACGGCAGATTTGGAGGCCACAGAACACAACAACCACAAGCACCGAAGCAACACACAGGTAGGAAAGATTCACTACACAGTATACATTTGTGGATTAAATTACTTACATTTTTATTGTATTAACACACACAGACAGACAGACACTAGTTTGAGGTGGTTCAGTGAAATGTATATATATATTCTTACTAGAGAAAGTTTTAGTGTTTTCATGGTTTGACACAGTACTCCAAGAGCGCACACACACACACACACACACACACACACACACACACACACACACGCCTCTTTAAAATTTCACCTGCACAATGTCTTTCTCTTCAAATGTTCCTTTCCTATGTATATTTGTTGCATAAGTTTTCTTTTTATTGTGCAAATCAAATCAACACAGAGCCACTGATACACTCTGCACTTGGCATTTCAACATCTAATGGAAACAGCGCCTGAATGTGGTTTGATATTTAACAGTCAAGGACTAGATCAAACATGTCCTTGGATTAGTTGAAGATTTCGAAATATTTTCTGCCTTTTTGGTTCAGGCAAGATGAGGCAGCTTTACACGTCTGGCACATTTTTTACACAAAGGCAACAACAAAGTGCTTTACACAATTCCAATAAAACTAATCAATTGAACAAGTTATGGAGTATAATTTTAAACTATAAAAAAAGTACTATTTACAGTGGAATAGGCTATGTAAATTCGATTTTTTTTATTTTAGCTTTTACTGATATATGTAAGGCTATTTCAGGTCTGATTTAGTTGCATATTAACAGAATGCTGCTATTGAAAACAACCAGTATAGGCCAGCCCCATTTTGACCTTAATACAAGTTCGCTATGACTTGTACAAGGGTTATATAATTGCACAATAATGTCTAAAATGTATTTAGGCCCGGAGCCACGGGAATGATTTATTTATTTCATTTTTTAAAGATATTTTTTTTTGGCATTTTTATGCTTTATTGACAGTGCAGAGAGACAGAGGTGAAATGGGGCAGAGAGGGGAGTGACATGCAGAGAACGACCGCGGGTGGGAATCGAACCCGGGTCCACTGCTGGCCCCGGCCTGGGAGGGGAACGCCTTACCAACTGAGCTAAAGGCGCCCCCACCAACGGGAATGATTTCTAAACAAACAATGGGATGTGTGTTCATTAAAGGTGCAGTGTGTAACTTTGGTTGTGTCAGAAGTGAAACATTTTCTGAGGTATATTCTCATAACTGAATAAACAAACTTTCCTCACAGGAAAATGTGATCCCTGGAGCACTGTTTGAAGTTAGAAAGCTTCCTGAAAAGTTACTGTTTCACTGTTGTTGTTGTTTACAGCAGCAGGGCCCACAGTTTGGTTTACACACATATTTCTAGGCTTACATTTGGTTCCAGGTTCCTCCAAATTTGGTTTTATGTTTAAAAGTATTCAATACTAAGAATTACATGTAGAGAAAATATGTTTTGTAAACCAACTGCAGGCTCTGTGAATGTAAACAAATCCCCTCTTAAACTGCTTGGTGCACTTTTTCAATACACTGAATGTTGTGTTATTTATTTATCTGCTTTAGTTGAATTGATTTTATTTCTATAGGCCTATCTAACATAATGTACATTAATATTTTTTTAAACATATTGATTAAAAACCTTCCCAAGGGATCAATTATCTATTTGTCCGTCTATCTATCCCCATGTTATTTATATCGAAAAAAATTTATGGGCCTAACAAACCGTACTTAAATTTTTTTTAACATTAAAGGTGCAGTGTGTAATATGACATAATCAAGAAAGTTCTAGAATGCAACACTCCCTGTGTAACCCCAACCCTTTCGAATAATAACAGAAGCTACAGTGGCCTTCAAGGACAAGAACAATTCAAAATTTTAAACAATGCACTTGATGACATTCCAACTATGACACTTCCAAGATGGCGGCACTAGGCCTTGGTCCAAAATATGCAGAAATATGGACATATTTGAGATCCTTTCTAAGAGAAAAAAAAAGTATTCAAAACATTTTTTTCAGCTATTATGCACCAAATTAAATGTACTTATGGATATTATAATTACTTTCTACAAAATCTGCTAGGAAATAAAACCCAAAATTCTACACACTGCAGGTTTAATTGATTGACATCTTTCCCTCCTCAGCTAAGCAGCAACAGAAACAGTCTTTCCACGAGCCGTTGGCTTGGCGTTACCCAGAGCCCCCGACCGTCGCGCCTCCTAACTACCCCGCAAACTTTGAGCTGAAGGTCCCATCGCCGGCCGACAGTGTGAGCGCCCTGTGTGGGGAGAGCTCTGTCCGTGTGGAGGCCAAGAGAGATCTACTGGGGATCGGTACTGTACTGTTAACGCAATTTTTTTTTTTCCTTCCCTAATGATTGTATGAACATTTATTGCTAAAACATTCATGCTGTTTGCTGTAAACTTTGTTCCAGTAACTGAAAGAAACCCACGTTTTTGGCTACACACACATATGCAACATAGACATTTTCACATGCATAATTTTTCATGAGAAACACTGAAAGACCTTGAAAGAAAGCTCCCCAGGATGACTCCCTATGCATATTTGTCTGGGGAGACAACACCTGTTTTGATAACACACACACAAACCAAATGTAACGCATACACATCTTGGGGATATAATATGGGCAGAGATATGTGTCAGTAGAACTTGAATTCGAATTGATCGACTTGAATATGAATTGATCAACTTGCATTTGAATTATTGATATTCGAATGTATACACTTGAATATGAATTAATCAATTTGAGTTCATTATACTTGAATCTGAATCAGTTAATATTCGAAATGACACATTCAAATAAAAGTTCTAAAATTCAAGTCGATCAATTCAAGTTCTACTGACGCATATCTCTGCCCATAATATAAAGCTGTTAATTCTCTGTTCAATCTTGTAAACGCTTGTGATGCATGATTGATCCCTTTCTCTGCTCGCAAGTAAAACATCTACCCGACTTTGAAACTGCCTGACTCGGATGTCTTTATTGAAGCTCTTGGGTTTTAATAAATTATCCATTTGAATTTCACCGACAGGTTCGCCCGTCCTAACAGCTGACGTCACTCTGGGAGGATGTATGGCAACAGCGGAGGACGCAGAAGTCATGGTGTTTGAGACGGAGCTACACAGATGTGGAAGCGAACTGCATGTGAGTGTTGTTGTTTTTTTTTAATTTTTTTTAACAATACTGTTAAAGGTGCTATGAGGAACTTTATAATATTTCTGAATTACACTACGTAACATTTTATTTAGCTGACATTTTTATCCAAAGCGACTTCCATTTAGTGCATTCAACAATGAAGGTACAAACTCAGAACAGGAATCACGTCAGTACTATAGCTTCAAATAAACCAAACTATGAGGTGCTACATGAAGTGCATGTAGCACTTTTTTTGAAATACTCTAATTTGACCTAATGTCCAAATGAGTAAAATTTAACTGAAATACAGCTGAGCTTTAGTTATTTCCTACAGTATTGCAACTTGTCAAGTTAAGGCTGTTACAGACTCCGCAAGAAGAAAGTTCTTGCTGACAGAACTGCGAGAAGAAAACGACGTCACTTTCTTCTCGCAGCTTGTCCGAGAACTATTGTGTGATTTGGTCAGTCTGAAGTCAATGAGGAAAAAAAAAATCAGCTGGCGCTACTATGGTAACCATGGTGTGCCGCGGTGAGGAGTTCGGCACTTGAGTTCTCGTGAAGTATGAAATGTCCAGACCAGAAAGAACTTCTCGCAACTCTTGTCAGCGAGAAGTTTGTTCTTTGTTCTCGCGGAGTTTGTAACGGGCTTCATTCTGTTTGGTTTCAGATGACGGAGGATTCGTTCATCTACTCGTTCACGCTCTTCTACACACCGAGTCCGCTGGGGAGCAGTCAGATCGTCAGGACCAGAGAAGTGCAAGTCAGCATCGAGTGTCACTACCAAAGGTCTTATATTATTCAATATACTGACCCCTTAAAGCTGGGGTATATGATTTCTGATTGGCCAAAGTTTAACATGAGCTGTACACTTTGACCAATCGGAGCGAGGCGCCGATTCTCTGTTCTTATTGGCTGTTGGGACTGTTCGTTCACTTTGGTACGACTTTGTTGGTGTAGAGCGTGTCGGGGAGGGACCAAAGAGAACGAGTTTAGCGGTTGAGGTATTTGGTTCGAATCTCTATCCCAACTGCTATTTTCTGCACAAATCATCCACCCCAGCTTTAAGATTTGGTTATTTAACTCTACACTTGTAGGTGGACTCAGCGATTCTGGAGAATGCTTGTTGTCAAAATCATTGAATATCTCCTCACGATATGCTACCTGCACGTGTAGGAGTGGTTTAAAAAAAAATCGACAATCTGGATTTCGACAACAAGCATCAGAATCACTTACTCCACCTAATGGTCCTGTCATTTTAGTCTCAATTGAAAGTCTGTTTTTCTTTTTGAGAAGTGACTATATAGATGTTTGGTGTTGGATTTATTTATTTTTATTTTATTTACTTTTATTTTTTAGGAAGCAGGACGTGAGCCAAGGAGTGGTGTCTCCGACCTGGAATCCGTTCACTGAGTCACACGTGTCAGAGGAAAGTCTGCTCTTCTCAATCAGCCTCATGACGGGTCAGTTTTCTCCCACTGAAGTTCACTTTTAATTTATTTTTTATTTGTTTCAGGACAATGCACATTAATGAACATGTACAGCAGTACACCTAAAAATGCCAGATTGTAGCCCGGGGGCTAATTTCCATCTGTAGTCCATAAAGCAGGTTGATTTTACAATAAATAAAAACAAAATTATACAATAGAAACATTTGCTATATACATTTAACCTTTATTTATACTGGAGAGATCAATTGATGTGTGTGTGTGACCCTTATTCACTATGATGTTGAACAAATGCAAAAACAATACATATACAATGCAAATTCATCAAATACAAAAACGACTGATAAAGAGACAAAACAATTGAAACATTTAGACAGTGTAGTTGTCAGACAGTGTGATAATTTTTCATTTAAATAAAGCTTCTCGTTTCCATCTTTTCATGTCTCTCTCAGATGATTGGCAATAACCCTGTGTTCCAAATCACATACTTAATCTTTTTACTACACTACATACTAAAGTACTGAAGAGGTTTACGGCCACAGGAGAGACAAAAATAATTAGATGAAGATTTTTTTTTTTTTTCATTATGTAGAGAAATGTCAAGAATAAAGACGAATACTGCTAAAGGCTATTGGGAGTTATTGGCATTTATGTATTTTCAGGATACTACAATTGACCTGCATGTTTTGGGACGTCCTAAATATTTTTCTGGCCTACTAAATAGTAGGGAAGTATGGGGATTGGAACGCAGGGTAAGATTTTAATAAAGTTTTTTTTTTTTTTGTCAATTTTCCTGTTTCTCTCAGATGATTGGCAGTTCTCTCGTCCGTCCGCTCAGTTCCTTCTCGGCGACGTGATGAAGTTTGAGGTGTCAGTCAAGCAGTTTCACCACGCGCCGCTGCGAGTGACTGTGGACAGCTGCGTGGCAACCATCGTCCCAAACATAGACACTGTGCCGCGATACACATTCCTGGGAAACCACGGGTCAGTTTTGGCTTTTATTTTTTTAAATTGCTATTCAGAATTTATTTGTCACATACATAAATTGTTGTGAAACTGTCGGCTTCATGCTAAATAGACGCATGACAAAACGGATGAATTCAAGATATCAGGGGGTTATTGCAATAAAGCGGTTACTTTATGAATTGTATAAGTGCTGTAGCTCAAAAGTGCTTAATCGGTGCCATTGAGATACCGGATGGCTTATTTATTTTAAGTCCACTTCAAAACAAACTGGGTTCAATATGCAAGATTTGAAAGTAATCTTGCTAATGGATCATAGTTGTTACTCATCTCAGGAGCTTTAGTAACTAGCTTTTTGTCCTTGAAGGCCACCGTAGCTACTTTAAATTCTCCAAAGGGAGGGGTAATTTGACAGTTTGCACATCTTCCGCCGCAGCCTTAAAACACATCTCTTCAGACTGCACTTTTTCTAAAAAAGAAAAAAAAAATGCACAAATGTAATGTAATAGGTTAACAACCGAGCATTGCAGTCAAGAATCTCACCACTAGATGCTGCTAAAAACTCCAATGTTAAGACAAGCCAGACACAAGGCCATTCAAAGTGCTTTACAGGGGGCAAGATTAAAATACATACTACACATTAGAAAAGCGAATGAATAAAACGTTTAAAAGCAAATGAATAGAAATAGAACAGACTGAAACAACATTATTTTCTTTAACAAATGTGATGTTGTTTGCCGGCCTCTCCGTGTTGCCTTCAGGTGCCTGTTCGACAGTCAGCTGACGGGCTCCAGCTCTCGGTTCCTTCCTCAGTCTCAAGACGACCGGCTGCAGTTTGAGTTGGAGGCGTTCAGGTTCCAGCAGGACAACAGTGGCATGGTGAGACACACACACACAGTATAAAGACACACACACGCACAGTATAAAGACACACACTTACATGTAGACACACACGTACAGTATAAAGACACACACCCTGTTAATCTATCACTCATTGTGAAGTTACTGAGGTGAGACAGACAATTTTACACACACACACATGCACAGTATAAAGACAGACACACACTTGCATATAAAAAACACATTTACTCACTCACTAACTCACTCACTCTCACACCCATACCTACACACACACACACTTACACATGGATACAAACTTATACATAGACACATAGACACTTACACATAGAAACACACTTACACATTTGCACATACACACTGGCACACAGTATGACACACAACCCGTTAATCTACCGCTCATTGTGAAGTTAGTGTTTCTATTGTTTCCTCCTGTTCAGGTAGCTGTTATCTACCAGTTTCAGACTCTCAAATGGGTCCATAACAATCCATACAAAAGCCAGTGCCATGCCAGTAGTTATTGGCATGGCCAGATAAGTCAAGATTAATATCTAAAGCAGTTCTTCCTAGAACTTGTTATAGCATCAATAAATGTTAGGTTGTGGTCCAAATCGCATACTTTATAGTATGTAGAAAAAAGCTTTAGGATGTCCCGATTCTTGTGGCCAGATTTTAGGATGGTTAGAAGTACCCGGATGTCCTACTTCATGCGGCCAAGATTGTTAGTGTTGAAAACTGCATCCTATTTGGGCGATTCTGACCCACAATCCAGTGTATTGGTGTATTCTTTGGTATTAATTAATTGTCTGAATTTTATTTGACATTTTCTTGGACAGCGAATGAACAAGTCCGTCCGATAGTGGGTCTGGACTTCCAAAAAAAAAAAAGATGCCTACTGCATCCTAATTAGATTTTTATCGTCGGATGTAGTATGTAGAATAGAAAAAAGAAAGAGTATGTGATTCGGAACGCAACCATAGTTTTGGTTAATTGTATCTTTTTTTTTTTGTGTCTTTTAGATCTACATAACATGTAAAGTGAGAGCCAGGGCCGCTGCTGCAGGGGTTGACGCCTCTCACAAAGCCTGTTCCTTCTCCAACGGGTAAAAATAATAATGGATTTTATTGTGTAAACTTTTAAATTTTTATCCTTTATGTATTTATATATCATTGTATCTTATCTTTTTAATGTTTAAGCCCATGTTTATATATTATTGTATCTTGTTTAGTTATTGTATCTTGTTTAGTTTTGTATTTATTCTTCTTACCTGCCCAGGGACTACAGGTGATAAATAGGGGGGTGGGGGGTGGGTGTGACACTGCCATACAGAAAGCTTTGTGGTCCCTTAATCAACCTTGTGTCAACCCCTTAGACAATGGCTCTGATGTAACCAACAATTAATTTATGTGAAAAAGTTACGCCCTTTAGCTTTAAATGACTTGGATCTTTGTTTGTTTGTTGACAGGTGGAGTGAGGTGAGTGGCAGCCATCACACCTGCTCCTGCTGTGATACAGACTGTGGCACAGGAAGCAAGAGTCGCCTCAGTACAACAGGTGAGTGTGCACAAACTCGTCTAAAAACATGGGCTGCGTTCCAATCCCCATACTTTCTGCTATTTAGTGTGGTAGAAAATAGATTAAGTATGTCCCAATTCTTGTGGACTATTTAGTATGCTTAAAAATACCCGGATGTCTACTAGATCCGCCCGAGATTTTTTAGTGTTGAACAGCATGCTATCTGGGTGATTTTGACCCACAATCCAGTGCACACGGAAAGTGAGGTCACATCGACAGAGCCTCCATATGAACACAACTGGGGATAAAACGGATATAAAAGTGCAAGAGTATGCCTTCTGCATGCTAACTAGATTATTTTAATGGTCAGATGTAGAATACAAAAGAGTAGGCGATTTGGAACGCAGGGTTAATTGATTTGTGCCGATTATACCAATATAAACTCGGACTCAGAATGCCTTTTTTAATCATTGCACAGCTGTACAACAATTTAGAGCAATTCCTAACTCTGTACGAAAGAATATAGTTTAAAAGATAAATGAATCAATAAAAAGACCCAACTCACTCCTATAAACTGTTAGCAGCATATACAAGAGGTATTGCATAGTCTGTGTTGCACAATTCCAGAAGTATAATATCTAGTGAGTTCAGTTCTTTTATAGCACATTGATGAAAAAAAAAACTGTTCAGGGGGTTTGGATGTTGGTCTTAATAGAACGATAGCGCCTCCCAGAGAGCATATCTGTACAACAAAATAACACTAATGCTAACAGCATTCGATGATAATGGATTGAAATTGTGTCCTATAAATGAGATTGCTTTATTGTATGTATTTGGTAAGGTGCAGCGATCCACTATTTTTCAATTCCTATTCTGATATTTGGGTTTGAGATATTGGCCGATACAGATGCTGTCCTACATCATTATAAAAACAAAACTGTTGGTGATATGTGTGAGGTTATAAAGGCTTCAGCAATATTCCTAACAATATTTTGTATACTTTTTATTTTATTACATAGTGGGAAATGTATTTTCGATTGCTCCGTGTGGGTAATATTGCAAAAACGGCCAATACATTTAATAATAATTGATAGGATTTATATAGCGCTTTTTTGGAAGGTCACTCAAAGACGCTTAACATCACATAGAATATACAGAACATAAAGAATAGAAAAACAGGAAAACAAGATACAAAAGAAATTTGAATGACTTTTACATGTTTCTGTGTTGCAGACGCCCAGTGGGAACAGGAAACGGTGGTTGGACCAATCACAGTGAAGGAGAGACCTATGAAGTGAAAAATAAACAAAGTTTTATTTTTAACTGAATGAAGCCTGGTTGAGTTGATTTATACAGATGAACTTACTGCACAGTTGTCTATAACTAACGGCAGCGGCTATCTGTCGTAATTGTAATAGGGTGTGACCACCAAAGTAAGATTTCATGTTTTTTCTTTATGTATTCATTGTTTTACCATATTGTTTTTATGGTGGAATGCATGAAAAATGGCCCAACTGAACACAAACAGACGAGGGCAGAAACCAGCCGCTAATTAGGCTTGTGTCATGTGATGTCTAAACAAAATTATAATAAAAAAACTTAACCACCCATGTTTTTAAATGTTGGCGATATTGGAATTATATTTTTACCATAGGCTTAAAGGTGCTGTAAGCGGAATGTTTTTTTTTTTAAGCTAACTTCCTGTCAGTTACTGCAGTTAGCAGTCCCCTCGCTCGTCCCTACGTCACCACATTAATGCACTGCGGTCTTCAAGCAGCGAGTTATCTAGCATCATCTCGGATCCATAAGTGTGATAAAACATGACTAAAAACCATCAAAACAGACATTGGGAAGGATTTTTACCTGCTCCGCCATTGTAGGCGCATAAACATTCACCCGTGTGTCGCTCTGGTGTGCACCGGCAGTGAGACAATGAGTGAGACGGGTTTCGGTTTGTAGCGTTCTCTCTTGTGATTGGATATAAATTTCGGGATCCCCCGAAAAGTTTATTTGCCGACTACATGCAGAGCAGCTGACTGAGAGATTGGCTTTATGAAACGCGCACATTATGTAAGTGATCACTGTATGAATAAAGAGCGTTTAACACCTATATTAACATAAATAAACCGCTTACTTCACCTTTTAATATTGTGTAAACAAACTACAACTATTTCAAACCATCAGCTAAATTGCCTGCAAAGCTGCCATCGCGTGTGACTATCTAAATAATAACATCCTAGTTACAGTGAATAACTATGGGCTGGGCAAGAAAACAATCATCCTACATTTATGATCGTCAGAGGAAAAATTAGACTCATAAACATCAAAGTACCCAAGTCTCTTTATAAAACAAATGAGAAACTTTCTTGTTCAGTCTAACGAGAGCAAAAGAGACATAGTAAACACTTATCTTCAGGGATGGCTGGTATCAATGGGCTAATGGGGCTAAGCCCTCCCTATATTTTCTAACTTAAAGAAAATATTAAAATATAATATTACTAAAACTTAGAATTGGTTTGTGGTGCAACGGGAGAAGCAACAGCACCAAATAATCACAAAAAAACGCAGCATACGTTATGTGGGCTTAGAAAAGTCAGCCCAGACGATCTGCCTCAAAATCAATCGGTAAATCAGCATCCAATCGGTGTCGTCCAATCGTGATTGACAGGTATCATGACATACCCCCTTGATTTAGAGACCATTTGGACTAAATTAATATAGCCCAGACCATTGACTTTCCGCAAATCACAGTAGCCTACAGTGACTGTTGTAGGCGGGAGAAAAAAAGTGATGACAACAATGGTGAGCGCCAATGTAGTTAACGAAGTGGACTACCTCCTAACGCATCCTTTTTCGTTGATGTCTTTAGAAGAGAAAAAAAATAAATAAAAAGACTGGGGGCACATCGGCCAAAGGATGTCCAGATTTAAACAAAAAGACGCGACAAAATCGTTCATTTTGCGTCTCTTGGTTCGAAAGGAAGGACTGGCTAACGGCGAGTGTAGCTAGGAGCGCTCTCTTCTGTTTCCCTTGCATGTTGTTCGGAGGAGACACAGCATGGACCCAACAAGGGGTTGTGGATTTAAAACGTGTCATGTAAAATCAAGAAACATGAATGCAGTTCTTCTCACATTGGAAACTGTGTGAAGCTTTCAATGTTGGGCAAAGTAACTATTGTCTGTCAGCTGGATGACGGCCACCGCATCTCCGTACAGAGACGCAATGAGCAGGTGAAGAAAAACAGACATTCGCTGTCACGGATTGTGGACTGTGTTAGGTTCTGTGGGGCACACGAGCTAGCTCTCAGGGGCTCAGATGAATCGGCAACTTCACTCCAGTGGGGCGTGTTTCTTCAGCACACTGAAGAGGATCAACATATTTCTCCGAAGTACCAGATAGATAGATAGATAGACACTTTATTGATCCCTTGGGAGTGTTCCTTCAGGGAAATTCAAAAATCCAGCAGCTGTAGTACATACAACATGACACAAAACAAGTAACACAAGCTAAAATGCATCAATATACATGGTAAAAAAGTAAAATACAGATTTATATTTATAAATACATTTAAAAAGAAGCAGCAGCAGATGTTAGCAACAGTTATTAATTTATATTTGTGTTTGACCTTGTTTAAGAAATGGAGTGTGTAGCAATAAATAAATAGATTATGCAAGCTGTTATTGTTATTAAGTTCCATCAGTTCCACCAGCCACTGTACTCCTCCTGCCCCCCCTCCTCCCTCCATGTGTGGAGTTGTGGAGTGTGATGGCACGATGGACAAATGAGTTCTTGAGTCTGTTGGTGCGGCAACTTGACCATGGGACAAGATAGGCTTAACGCCCTGGCCATGCTGTCTACTGAGAGGGGCCTCATCCAAAAATCACCGGACTTCAATGACATGGTGATTAACCTGTTTGCGTCTCAGAAAGGCCGTCGATGCGAGCTTCTCTTCAAATAAGGTAGGCCCAAGCGCCCATAAAGAGGAAAATCACTCCTTTTAGCTTGTATTGGTCCATTGCCTGCTGTCTCCCTGCATTCTATTGGTTGTGACTCAAGGCCTGTTACTGATTTTATTTGGGACGTGATGCTTGCTTGATAATGTTAGTGATAAAAACAGTGCAGTTGGCGGTCGTTACAGTGCGAACACGTTTTGGAGTGAGTGTGTGTGTGTGTGTGAGAGTGAGTGAGAGTGAGAGAGAGAGAAACTTTTGCCATCAGAACATGTTTGTAGCCTACTTCTCTAATTTTTTGTAGAGCATTATTACTTTCTGTAACTTGGTGCTGTATCACTGGACTGTACTTCGGATGTGAATTTGTTGTTACTGCAGCGTGAACTATTATCTGGTACTGGCCCTAGGCGTAATGCATTTGTTAGCCCCCCCCCCCCCCCCACCCAATATCACCACCAGCCGCTTATCTTCCAAAAACTATGTTGCAAGCTTGGTTACAGAGCTACACTAAGAGGTGGAGCAACATAAACGGGAGAGCTGCTGCATCGTCACAGAAATGGAGGTGAAAGTTTGTCTGAGAGGGAGCCCAGCTGCAGTCCAGACACGTCTCTGTTTCTCTCTGAACACAAACTCAACTTGTTCTCAACTAAACAGCAGAATCTCTGATAAACACTGGTGAGTACACAGCCCGAAATCCAAGATATAAAAGTAAAAACCAAACCACAAAGAGTGCATTCTGGTTAGACATAATGCAGACCCAGCTAGCTTAGCTTTAACTAAATATCCTACCCTTTTATGACTTGTTTCTTTCCAATACTTTTAACAATCTTAAAGGTTTTCCAAGGAACTTTCAGGTTGTGTTAATTATTGCACCAAAGCGGTAATGTTCCTGGGTGTGCTTACCCATGACAAAGCATTGAGAAAAACTATAAACAAATAGCATTCTTTGCACTGATTCATGCTGTTACTGTTATTTTTGCTGTTACATGTAATTAATGATCATCAGAGGAAACATTCGACTGTTTCAGAAATATTTAAAAGTTCCTCATAGCACCTTTTTAAATACACATATCAACATAGCGACGCTTCACTGTCACTGCAGCTGTCTGTGTTTGTAAGACGGGGGAGAGGGGGTGGTGTCGGTGAGCAGACGCCCTCTCTCCCTCCTGGGACACTTTCCAGTTAAACATACAGTACATATCAGTGTGTTAGCCACTGAGCTAACCAAAGCTAACCTCCGCTGCTCTGTGCCCTGTGAAGTAACTGGGAGGAGCTTAGACCTGAGTCGTGTTTGCAAAACAATACCGATAAATGGTACTATGTAAATAACAGACAGAGAGAGGACTGTGCAGATAAACAAACCCCCACATATAGCTCTGGACAAATTAAGAGACCAGTCTGGATTTTTTATAAATCTTCATGCTCTAAATTACATTTTTTGGACATTGGGTAAAACATTTGAGAGTAGGTCATAGAATAAAACTGAATGTGTGACTATTGAAATTCAAATGAAAGATAAATGTTAATTATCAGCTGTGTGTACAGAACACCCGATTCAAAAATGGAAGACTTTATAGAATACATGGAAGAATTACTTTCAAAGGCAAATCAAAAGAAGATATTTATCTGTGGGGATACAAACATTGATTTACTTTTTTTTAAAAACTCATTCACTGACTGAAGCATTTGTAAATACACTGCATGTTATGGGACTGCAGCCGAGAGTCAGCAGACAGACTGACTGTTTTGAATACTTTTGCAGATGTGTTTAGACTACTAGAGAAGAAATGGACAAGGCCATATCACTATCTGCATTGTCACAGGCACAGAGGGAAATGGAAAGCATGTATGTTATACACTGGCAATGAATAAGGAGACCTAAAATTGTCTGTGTATTGGAATGCATCTTCTTTAAAAAAAAAAAAAAAAAAAAAAAAAAAATGTTTTAACTGTATCAGTAGCTGTGTATCTGAATCTTATGGCAGTGGGGGCAGGACCTGATAAGCCTTTGGCTTCTCCTGCCACCTTTCGGACGATAACACAAAGTATAAATATATGTATGAATATGCAAAGAGAAAATTGTTTATTGTGTGTAATTGTCCGGAAGAATAAAAAAAGAAAAAAAAAAGAAAAAAGAAAATGCAATATGCAAGGTTTGTTTTATTTCTAACATTATTCTATCAACACAGACATTTACATCTATAGTCTGGCATTATAATTGATTTGCCTTGGGTGTACTGTGGAGTGGGTAAGACTGTTTTAGTAGCAGGCTAATTAGACCCCAATCCTGTGCGCTAGCCTAGCACGAGCAAATTCTGCAACTAGAAGGACTGAATGAAATGTGTCCTCGCCCAAACTACCTTGACTATTTCTGAAAACATTTGAAAACGTCATGCACGGACAATCTAATGCTATGTGCTGATTGTGTTTAGCCTACATAACAATCCGAACATTCTCCGATTTTATCGATAGCTTCCTAAATCATGTTTGACGAAAGTGAAACTAATATCTGCTCCGCTGCCGTGGCAGAGCAGAGACGGGCGAGCCCTACGACGGCCGACGTCACGGAACACACCAAACGGATTCGTGTCCCCGCCCCCTCCAGACTCTCCGACCATGTCCGACGCCCGATTATCGGGCCGGTGTGTCCTGGCCTTAAGGGTCCTGTGTTCTGACCCCCAGACTGTGTTTTAATCTAACTGGTTCTACCGGTCATTTGAATGTTAATCATTGAATATGAATTATATGTTGTATTTAATCAGAGTTACTTTCAATGTTTAGAAAAAAAATTGCTTAATTGACCAAACCTCTAGTAGTCCAACATTAGTTTTGGAATATTTGATTTTCTGTCAAGATTCTAACTTTTACAACATGTGTTGTTATGGTAGCTTCAGAGTGGAAAAAGTAAGTGGATCAGTTTACCCCTTGATTTCTCTGTTCTGTCTCAGTTTACCCCCTAAGCTGGGGTAAAGTGAGACACAAGACAAAAAAAATCATATTTTAACTGCCCTTCGTCCTGAAAAAAATCTAATAATGTCCATTGCTAGTAAACATCCTGAATTAATGGGAAATGTGTACATTTTACTGATAAATCATTTTAGCTTGCTTAGAGGGGAGCAAATGTAAAAAGTGTCTCACTTTACCCCACTCTCCCCTACACATATTTGTTACAAAGGTGTTCTTTGGGGTTAGGGTTAGTTATGGCAGCTAAGCCTGGCCTTGCGAAAACATTTTTGTAAATTGCGGCTGTGTTTCATGACCGATCTTGTCTTCTTAGACATGTGTAAGTCAGTCTCCCTAGGCGGCAGGCCAAATTTGGAAATGATGAGATGAATAAATTATCCAAGTTGTTTTTTTGTAGAGCACGTTGAGCTAGACTTGTGTTTAAAATGTCATGTTAATCTGAATCACAGGCAATGTTGAAGTACATCTGTTTGGTATTTGTGGCCCCCCAGTTTAAAAGTGCTTTTGGGCAGTCTGACTGCTGTCACTGAAGGAGCTACTCAGTGACGTAACTAAGTCATGAAGGGCTTGTGACGTGTTGTGCAACATTGGATGACAGCTTCCACATCCATCGGTTCGAGGACAGAACTGGCTTTTTTAAACAGCTTATTTAGTGCAGCAGACCTGCTGCTGCTGCTCTACCACAGCAAATAATGTACAATGAAACTAATTAATGCAAGCTCGAGTATATCCTGTAGAACTGAAGTAACCCTCCATATTCAGATACAACACAGCAGCACTAACACCATATATAGCAGGTGTTAGACATGCCATCAATGCCTAAGTTAAATGCATCACATTAAATAAACATTTATTTCCCTCAGATTGTAGCCATGTCTGCTGCCAACTGTCTGCTGACTGAAGATCAGTTCCTGTGCTCCATCTGTCTGGATGTGTTCACTGATCCAGTCACCATCCCATGTGGACACAACTTCTGTAAAGCCTGCATCAGGAAACACTGGAAAAGAAATGTCCCCCGTCGCTGCCCCAACTGCAATAAGGTTTTCTCCACAAGACCTGAGCTGCTGGTCAACACCTTCATCTCTGAGATGGCTAATCAGTTCAGAGCGTCAGCTAAACAGGAAGCCAGCAGCAGCAGCTCAGAGCAACAAGCTGCAGAACCAGGAGAAGCTAAACAGACGACAGCAAAGGTTCCATTCTACATATTCTCAGGGACCAAACTGAACGCACTGATGTTCTGCCTGGTGTGTCCGATATGTGTATGCATGCTTTATGCTGTCCTAGTCAACAAAACACATGATGTTGTTCCTCTGACGGAAGAATATATAGAAAAGATGGTTGAGCTGAAGAAAACCGAGGCTAAAATCCTGCAGATGATCCAGACAAGACAAATGAAGATTCAGGAGATGAGACGCTCAGTGGAGCTCAGTAACGAAGGTGCAGACAGAGAGATAGCAGCCGTCAAAGAGAAGCAGAGAGAGACAGAGAAACAGGCTGAAGGCTTCATCAAAGAGTTGGAACAGGAAATCTCTGAGCTGGAAAAGAGAAGCACTGAGGTGGAGCAGCTCTCACAGTCTGACATAAACACTGCTCCACCCACCAACGACTGGACAGAGATCAGCGTCCGTCCACCTTCATATGGAGGGACTGTGAGGAGAGCTTTGCATCAGCTGGAGGAGAAACTCAGTGAACAGATGAAGAATCTGTTGGAGCTGAAGAGGGTCCAGCAGTACGCAGTGGATGTGACACTTAATACAGCACATCCCAAACTCATCCTGTCTGATGATGGAAAACAAGTTAAAGATAATGATGCATGTCAGAATCTCCCGGACAATCCAGAGAGATTTGATACTACTGCTGCTCCTGTCGTATCAAAGCAGAGTTTCTCTTCAGGCAGATTTTACTATGAGGTTCAGGTTGAAGGGAAGACTCACTGGCATTTAGGAGTGGTCAGAGAGTCGATCAACGATAAGGGAAGAATCACACTGAGACCTCAGGATGGTTACTGGACCATATGGTTGAGGAATGGCAATGAGTACCTTGCTCTTGCTGGCCCTGCAGTCCGTCTCTCTCTGAAGTCCCGGCCTCAGAAGGTGGGGGTGTTTGTGGATTATGAGGAGGGTCTGGTCTCCTTTTATGACGTGGATGCTGCAGCTCTTATCTACTCCTATACCGGCTTCTCCTTCACTGAGAAACTCTACCCATTCTTTTGTCCCGGTCCACATGATGGTGGTAAAAACTCTGCCCCTCTGATCATCTCTCCTGTCAATCACGCAGAGTAGAAGATCTATTTTCAACAGAAAAATTCACCATTGTGTATAACATTTATTTAAATTTTTGTTTTATTAGGTTGTCATCAACACTTTTTATTCTTTTATTTCTGGAAATATTTTTCTTTGATGTATCACAATGCTACTTACTGCTACAACACACTATTTTGATCATGCTGATTGATATTATCTAGTGTTGTCTGATTTATTCAATAACTGCCTACTAGGCTTCTAGACTGTTCAATCCTCGGAAAACAATGTTCTCAGGGATAAGAAGCATTTTCATGTTCATTAAATGTCTGGACTGCAAGTTCAAACCTGTTTATTGTCTGATCATTGTAAATATTAGAAGTGTTGCAAACTGACACAAAATACTCAAATTGGGTTTATGAATCAGACAAAAGTTTAGGATTGTTTCTGCTTTTATTTAAAAATATATATAAATAATGTGTCTTGGAGTTATTTTGTTTTTGATTCATATCAAAGATTAAAAAACTGTTGATGTTTCTAATGATGAACAAGTCACATGATTAAAAACACCATCAGATATTCTCAGACTGACCCCATCACATTTGAAATGGTTGGTAGTGTGAGATAATGTTGCACGTTATTAAAGGTTTGAGTTGTGTTTGAATAGCTGATACAGTATGAACACTAAACCAGTGTCCCTAGTCTGGAGAGAATAAGTGAAATCAGATGCCGCCCTCTAGTGGAGTTTATAATAGACTGCAGCCTGCGGCCATATGAGGACATGCTCTTAAACAACTACACAGTCTGATGCTGAAGCAAGTCACATGAATGAAGGAGCGCAAAGCAATAGAAGTCTTATTGGAAGGAGTACTAGTGTCATTGATGAGTATGTAAAGGGAAAAATATATTTATTCCTTAGAGTGGAGTTTAATACAAATGCATTCTCTATAAATTACTGTACCACCAGTCTGATATCAATACTGTTATCAAAATCAATGTCCATTACTTTAAAATATCTACAGTCCCAGATTATGTCATTAATAAATAAAAATACAGTAACGATAAATTATAAATCTATTGTATTGTATTAAGACACTATTGATTTTCCAGTGGTGGAAAGTAATTAAGGCTTACGTCACCTTTTAACTAAAGGGTGTTAACTAAAATATACTATTTTAATATCACTCGAGTTCTCTGAAACATATTTTATATTACTCATTTTCTAACCTAAAAATCTAAATAAGTCA
This sequence comes from Ammodytes dubius, assembly GCA_026122265.1. NCBI lineage: Eukaryota > Metazoa > Chordata > Actinopteri > Uranoscopiformes > Ammodytidae > Ammodytes > Ammodytes dubius. The sequence goes on along the minus strand of CM047513.1, from coordinate 2,428,617 downwards.
ACTTGTAGGGCAGTAATGAAGGTTTGAAATATAAGCAAATGGTATTAACTTTTCTCCATGTAATGTGATAGGTAAGACATCTTTCCCATGAAGAAAATATGGTGAACTGTTTGGAAATCAGCAGAAAGTGAAATTACTGCCATAACAGTGAGTGAACATTGGGTTGTTTGTGGGATTGTAGAGGGACTTCTAAGGGGGCTCTAAAGAGAGCGTTGTAGCCTATTGATCAACAGATACAGTATGGTCCTGAATATCTTGACTGACCTCTTTTATGTTGTCTAGTTGTAGTTGTTTGTTTTTTGGACTCTGTGTTCCTCTACTGTACAAAAAAACAATTAAAAAAAAACAATAAATCTCATCTTGTTCCAAAGCTATGTCAGTTCATAAAGAGGCAATAAAAGTTGAGTCACAGAGCTACACTGAGAGGTGGAGCAACACTGAAAGGGGAGAGCTGCAAAGACACATTCCCTCAGGTAAAAGTTAAAGTTTGTCAGAGTGACAGCAGGACAGCATTCAGGACGGGTCTATCTGAATCTCTCTGAAGGCAAATTCAACTGAATCCATCAGGTTTTTCTCAACTAAACAGCAGAATCACTGACAAACACTGGTGAGTACACTGCCTTTCAAAGTCAACATTCAATGACACTCAGTAAATACTTGCTCAAAGTTGAGTTAAAACAAGAGTATGACTGTTTAGTGTGTCTTTTATATACTTAATATGTTGCCACAGAAATGTGTCATCTAGATAGAATAATATGAAGATTGTGACAGAACTACAGGGCAGCTGTAAAAACCAAACCACAGTGACTTCAGCTTAATCTGATTATAAAAAAAGTCTTGTGTTTCATGTAGTTAAAAAGTTAATTTTTATCCTCATACATCGTAGCAATTGAGTTTGTGAAACCGTATGAATACATAAAATGAAGCTAAATCGAACCATAAAAAAGACAAGACGTATTAACTGGCCATGATTAACGCTAACTGGCCTAGTTTAGATGCCCTTTGGATTGTACAGTGACTGATTTTATCTGTTTTTTACAGCCTATTAAGTCATAACATTTGAAATTGATAAAATTATGCAAACGCTGACACTCAGTAAATACTTGCTCAAAGTTGAGTTAAAACAAGAGTGTGACTGTTTAGTGTGTCTTTTATATACTGAATATTTTGCCACAGAAATGTGTCATCTAGATAGAATAATATGAAGATTGTGACAGAACTAGAGAGCAGCTGTAAAAGACCAAAACACAATGACTTCAACTTTATCTGATTTTTTTTAAAACATCTTATGTGTCGTGTAGTTAAAACATTCATTTTTATCCTCAAACATCTTAGCAATTAAGTTTGTGAAACCGTATACATATAAAAGGCAGCAGCTAAATCCAACCATAAAGAAGTATGAACTGGCCATGATTAACACTAACTGGTCTAATTTAGATGCCCTTTGGATTGTACAGTTACTGATTTCATCTGACAGCTTCTTCTATTGCATATATACGGTCATAAAATACAACGTTGTTGAACACATTGTATAACTTTATATGCAATATAAAGGCTGTAAAACTCAGTGGGTAACACCACTGACTTTCGTACAGGACACCCGTGTTAAGATTCAGTGTTTGCCAGGTCAAGTGTTGGCCCCCAGGCGAGACCCTAAGGTTGGAAGGTGCTTTAGATAAAGGTTTCAGCTGAATTAAATTAAGTGTTAACGTATGAAAGTCTGTTGCACACATTGTCAATTATGTAGTAATTGCAGTCAGTCTTTATAAGGCAGAGCAGCTGATTATATTGACTGTGTTTTAACATCCAAAATCTACAGAGAGAGGAAGATCCACTTAGGGTGTAACCAGGGCAAATGTTTAACTGAGGTCCATCAGTGACATGTTGCTCATTGTATCTCTCTCTCTCTCTCTCTCTCGCTCTCTCTCTTTCTCTCTCTCTCTGTCTCTATCTAACTCCACTTGTAGTTGCTTCTGTATATTTTGTCTTGTATTTGTCTTTGTCTATCCTAGTCTGGCTGTTTTTATGTATTTTTTGAGTATTTATTTCCAGCTTGGTGATCGCATAGAAACATCAACACTGACCTGCACATCCGAAACTCTCTTTCGCTGTCAGCACAGTTCATGATCATCCAATGCCATGTTTCAGTGAATCAGAGGCTGTCATCAAAAGATCAGTACTTACATTTTTGTTTTTACACCTTTTCCCCTCAGATTGTAGCCATGTCTGCTGCCAACTGTCTGCTGAGTGAAGATCAGTTCCTGTGCTCCATCTGTCTGGATGTGTTCACTGATCCAGTCACCATCCCATGTGGACACAACTTCTGTAAAGCCTGCATCACTGAACACTGGGATATTAACGTCCCGTGTCGGTGTCCCAACTGCAAAAAAGTTTTCTACACAAGACCTGAGCTGCTGGTCAACACCTTCATCTCTGAGATGGCTGCTCAGTTCAGAGCGTCAGCTCAACAGGAAGCCAGCAGCAGCAGCTCAGAGCAACAAGCTGCTGAACCAGGAGAAGTTCCCTGTGACGTCTGCACTGGAACCAAACTGAAGGCCCTGAAGTCCTGCCTGGTGTGTCTGGTCTCCTACTGTGAGACTCACCTGGAGCCTCATCTGAAGATGCCAGGCCTGAAAAGACATCAGCTGATCGACCCTGTAAAGAACCTGGAAGGCAGAATGTGTAAGAAGCATGATAAACCTCTGGAGCTGTTCTGTCAGACCGACCAGACATGTGTCTGCATGCTCTGCAGTGTTTTAGACCACAAGACACATGATGTTGTTCCCCTGAAAGATGAATATGTAGTAAAGAGAGCGGAGCTGGGGAAGACAGAGGGTGAAATTCAGCAGATGATCCAGAAGAGACAAATGAAGATTCAGGAGATGAGACGCTCAGTGGAGCTCAGTAACGAAGGTGCAGACAGAGAGATAGCAGATGGTGTTCAGGTCTTCACCGCTCTGAAGGAGTCTGTGGAGAGAAGCCAGGCCGAGCTCATCAACACCGTCAAAGAGAAGCAGAGAGAGACAGAGAAACAGGCTGAAGGCTTCATCAAAGAGCTGGAACAGGAAATCTCTGAGCTGGAGAAGAGAAGCACTGAGGTGGAGCAGCTCTCACAGTCTGAAGACAACCTCCACATTCTCCTAAACTTCCTGTCCCTGAAGGCTGCTCTACCCACCAAGGACTGGGAAGAGATCGGTGTCTGTCCTTCTTCATTTGGAGGGACTGTGAGGAGAGCTTTGAATCAGCTGGAGGAGAAACTCAGTGAACAGATGAAGCCGTTTCAGTTGAAGGGGGTCCAGCGGTACGCAGTGGATGTGACACTCGATCCTGATACAGCAAATCCATATCTCATCCTGTCTGATGATGGAAAACAAGTTAAAAATGGTGATGTAAGGAAGAATCTCCCAGACAATCCAGAGAGATTTGATCATCGCTGCCGTGTCTTATCAAAACAGAGTTTCTCTTCAGGAAGATTTTATTACGAGGTTCAGGTTGAAGGGAAGACTGAGTGGATTTTAGGAGTGGCCAGAGAGTCGATCAACAGGAAGGGAGACATCACAGCGAGCCCTGAGAATGGTTACTGGACCATATGGTTGATGAATGACAATGAGTACTCTGCTTATGCTGGTCCTCCAGTCCGTCTCTCTCTGAAGTCTCCTCCTCAGAAGGTGGGGGTGTTTGTGGATTATGAGGAGGGTCTGGTCTCCTTTTATGACGTGGATGCTGCAGCTCTTATCTACTCCTTTACTGGCTGCTCCTTCACTGAGAAACTCTACCCACACTTTGGCCCAGGTCTTTATTATGGTGGTAAAAACTCTGCCCCTCTGATCATCTCTCCTGTCAATCACGCAGAGTAGAAGATCTATTTTCAACAGAAAAATTCACCATTGTGTATAACATTTATTTAAATTTTTGTTTTATTAGGTTGTCATCAACACTTTTTATTCTTTTATTTCTGGAAATATTTTTCTTTGATGTATCACAATGCTACTTACTGCTACAACACACTATTTTGATCATGCTGATTGATATTATCTAGTGTTGTCTGATTTATTCAATAACTGCCTACTCGGCTTCTAGACTGTTCAATCCTCGGAAAACAATGTTCTCAGGGATAAGAAGCATTTTCATGTTCATTAAATGTCTGGACTGCAAGTTCAAACCTGTTTATTGTCTGATCATTGTAAATATTAGAAGTGTTGCAAACTGACACAAAATACTCAAATTGGGTTTATGAATCAGACAAAAGTTTAGGATTGTTTCTGCTTTTATTTAAAAATATATATAAATAATGTGTCTTGGAGTTATTTTGTTTTTGATTCATATCAAAGATTAAAAAACTGTTGATGTTTCTAATGATGAACAAGTCACATGATTAAAAACACCATCAGCTGTTCTCAGACTGACCCCATCACATTTGAAATGGTCGGTAGTGTGAGATAATGTTGCACGTTATTAAAGGTTTGAGTTGTGTTTGAACAGCTGATACAGTATGAACACTAAAGCAGTGCCACTAGTCTGGAGAGAATAAGTGAAATCTGATGCTGCCCTCTAGTGGAGTTCATAACAGACTGCAGCCTGTGGCCATATGAGGACATGCTCTTAAACAACTACACTGTCTGATGCTGAAGCAAGCCACATGAATGCAGGAGCGCAATGCAATATGAGTATTATTGGAAGGAGTACAAGTGTCAGTGGTGAGTATGTAAAGGGAAAACATATATTTATTCCTTAGAGTGGAGTTTATAACAAATGCATTCTCTATAAATTACTGTATCACCAGTCTGATATCAATACTGTTATCAAAATCAATGTCCATTACTTTAAAATATCTACAGTCCCAGATTATGTCATTAATAAATAAAAATACAGTAACGATAAATTATAAATCTATTGTATTTTATTAAGACACTATTGATTTTCCAGTGGTGGAAAGTAATTAAGGCTTACGTCACCTTTTAACTAAAGGGTGTTAACTAAAATATACTATTTTAATATCACTCGAGTTCTCTGAAACATATTTTATATTACTCATTTTCTAACCTAAAAATCTAAATAAGTCAACTTGTAGGGCAGTAATGAAGGTTTGAAATATAAGCAAATGGTATTAACTTTTCTCCATGTAATGTGATAGGTAAGACATCTTTCCCATGAAGAAAATATGGTGAACTGTTTGGAAATCAGCAGAAAGTGAAATTACTGCCATAACAGTGAGTGAACATTGGGTTGTTTGTGGGATTGTAGAGGGACTTCTAAGGGGGCTCTAAAGAGAGCGGTGTAGCCTATTGATCAACAGATACAGTATGGTCCTGAATATCTTGACTGACCTCCTTGGTTATATTGTCTAGTTGTAATTGTTTGTTCTTTTGGACCCTGTGTTCTTCTACTGTACAAAAAAATAAGAGAAAAAAACAATAAAACTCATCTTGTTCCAAAGTTATGTCAGTTCATAAAGAGGCAATAAAAGTTGAGTCACAGAGCTACACTGAGAGGTGGAGCAACACTGAAAGGGGAGAGCTGCAAAGGCACATTCCCTCAGGTAAAAGTTAAAGTTTGTCAGAGTGACAGCAGAACAGCATTCAGGACGAGTCTATCTGAATCTCTCTGAAGACAAATTCAACTGAATCCATCAAGTGTTTCTCAACTAAACAGCAGAATCACTGACAAACACTGGTGAGTACACTGCCTTTCAAAGCCAACATTCAATGACACTCAGTAAATACTTGCTGAAAGTTTTGTTAAAACAAGAGTATGACTGTTTAGTGTGTCTTTTATATACAGAATATTTTGCCACAGAAATGTGTCATCTAGATAGAATAATATGAAGATTCTGACAGAACTAGAGAGCAGCTGTAAAAGACCAAAACACAATGACTTCAACTTTATCTGATTTTTTTTAAAACATCTTATGTGTCGTGTAGTTAAAACATTCATTTTTATCCTCAAACATCTTAGCAATTAAGTTTGTGAAACCGTATACATATATAAGGAAGCAGCTAAATCCAACCATAAAGAAGTATAAACTGGCCATGATTGATGCTTACTGGTCTAGTTTAGATGCCCTTTGGATTGTACAGTTACTGATTTCATCTGACAGCTTCTTCTATTGCATATACGGTCATAAAATATGACATTGTTGAACACATTTTATAACTTTATATGCAATATAGAGGCTGTAAAACTCAGTGTGTAACACCACTGACTTTCCGACAGGACTTTCGTAAAGGACACCCGTGTTAAGATTCAGGGTTTGCCAAGTCAAGTATTGGCCCCCAGGGAAGACCCTTAATGCTACCTGCCTACCTAAAGTTGGAAGGTGCTTTGGATGAACGTTTCAGATGAATGAAATTAAGTGTTAATGTATGATAGTCTGTTGCAAACTGTGTAAAGTTATGTAGTAATTGCTGTCAGTCTTTTTCAGACAGTACAGTGTATTATATTGACTGTGTTTTAACAACCAAAATCTATTGAGAGAGGAAGCCCCACTTAGGTCGTAGCCAGGGCAAATGTTTAACTGAGGTCAGTGACATGTTGCTCATTGTATCTCTCTCTCTCTCTCTCTCTCTCTCTCTCTCTCTCTCTTGCTCTCTCTGTCTCTCTCTAACTCCACTTATTGTGGCTTCTGTATATTTTGTCTTATATTAGTTTTTGTCTATCCTTGTCTGGCTGTTTTTATGTATTTATATAGTATTTCCAGCTTGGTGATCGCATAGAAACATCAACACTGACCTGCACATCTGAAACTCTCTTTCGCTGTCAGCACAGTCCATGATAATCCAATGCCATGTTTCAGTGAATCAGAGGCTGTCATCAAAAGATCAGTGATAACATTTTTGTTTTTACACCTTTTTCCCCTCAGATTGTAGCCATGTCTGCTGCCAGTGGTCTACTGAATGAAGATCGGTTCCTGTGCTCCATCTGTCTGGATGTGTTCACTGATCCAGTCACCATCCCATGTGGACACAACTTCTGTAAAGCCTGCATCACTAAACACTGGGATAGTAAGGTCCCGTGTGACTGTCCCAACTGCAATAAGGTTTTCTCCATAATGCCCGAGTTGCAAGTCAATACCTTCATCTCTGAGATGGCCAGTCAGTTCAGACATTCAACTCAACAGGAAGCCAGCAGCAGCAGCTCAGAGCAACAAGCTGCAGAACCAGGAGAAGCTGAACAGGCGACAGCAAAGGTTCCATTCTACATATTCTCAGGGACCAAACTGAACGCACTGATGTTCTGCCTGGTTTGCCCAATGTTTGTCTGCATGCTTTATGCTGTTTTTGTCCACAAGACACATGATGTTGTTCCTCTGACAGAAGAATATGTAGAGAAGATGGTTGAGCTGACGAAAACCGAGGCTAAAATCCTGCAGATGATCCAGACAAGACAAATGAAGATTCGGGAGATGAGACGCTCAGTGGAGCTCAGTAACAAAGGTGCTGACAGAGAGATAGCAGATGGTGTTCAGGTCTTCACCGCTCTGAAGGAGTCTGTGGAGAGAAGCCAGGCAGAGCTCACCCACACCGTCAGAGAGAAGCAGACAGAGACAGAGAAACAGGCTGAAGGCTTCATCAAAGAGCTGGAACAGGAAATCTCTGAGCTGGAGAAGAGAAGCACTGAGGTGGAGCAGCTCTCACAGTCTGAAGACTCCCTCGACATTCTCCTAAACTTCCAGTCCATAAACACTGCTCTACCCACCAAGGACTGGACAGAGATCAGTGTCCGTCCACCTTCATATGGAGGGACTGTGGTGAAAGCTGTGAATCAGCTGGAGGAGAAACTCAGTGAACAGATGAAGAATCTGTTTGAGGCAGAGCTGAAGAGGGTCCAGCAGTACGCAGTGGATGTGACACTCGATCCTGATACAGCCAATCCCTGGCTCATCCTGTCTCATGATGGAAAACAGGTTAAACATGGTGGTGTAAAGAAGAAGCTCCCAAACAATCCAGAGAGATTTGATACTTGTGCTATTGTCCTATCAAAGCAGAGTTTCTCTTCAGGAAGATTTTATTACGAGGTTCAGGTTGAAGGGAAGACTGAGTGGGATTTAGGAGTGGTCAGAGAGTCGATCAACAGGAAGGGATCAATCACAGCGGGCCCTCAGGATGGTTGCTGGATCATATGGTTGAGGAATGGCAATGAGTACCATGCTCTTGCTGGCCCTGCAGTCCGTCTCTCTCTGAAGTCTCCTCCTCAGAAGGTGGGGGTGTTTGTGGATTATGAGGAGGGTCTGGTCTCCTTTTATGACGTGGATGCTGCAGCTCTTATCTACTCCTATACTGGCTGCTCCTTCACTGAGAAACTCTACCCATTCTTTTGTCCCGGTCCACATGATGGTGGTAAAAACTCTGCCCCTCTGATCATCTCTCCTGTCAATCACGCAGAGTAGAAGATCTATTTTCAACAGAAAAATTCACCATTGTGTATAACATTTATTTAAATTTTTGTTTTATTAGGTTGTCATCAACACTTTTTATTCTTTTATTTCTGGAAATATTTTTCTTTGATGTATCACAATGCTACTTACTGCTACAAACACACTAATTTGATCATGCTGATTGATATTATCTAGTGTTGTCTGATTTATTCAATAACTGCCTACTCGGCTTCTAGACTGTTCAATCCACAAAAAACAATGTACTCAGGGATAAGAAGCATTTTCATGTTCATTAAATGTCTGGACTCCAAGTTCAAACATGTTTATTGTCTGATCATTGTACATATAAGAAGTGTTGCAAACTGACACAAAATACTCAAATGATGTTCATGAATCAGACGGAGGTAATTTGCTTTTTTGTCTGCTTTTCTTTTTAAATAAAAAAGCTAAATAAAATAAATTGTGTCAGGTTGAGTTATTTAGTTTCTGATTCATATCTAAGATGAAAAAACTGTTGATCTAATGATGACCAAATTAAGTCATTAAAAACACAAGCAGCTGTTCTCAGACTGACCCCATCACATTTGAAATGGTTGGTAGTGTGAGATAATGTTGCATGTTAGTACATCCTTTAGTGCTTTGCTGCAGACACCTTGTACAAAAAGTGCATCAATAATCTGGTCAAACCTGTTATAAAACAAAGCCGCACCTGCAGAGCAAAGAGAGGTGGAGCAGCAGATGCAAAACCACAATATGTACTGACGTCACCTTACTCAACTGAAACAAAACTTTAGTCCGAGCGACAGCAAAACTAAGGACTAGAAACGTCTCTCTGGAAAAGAAGAAACTGAAATAATCAGTCTCTGACAAAGACGGGTAAGTACAGCTCATAATATTTACTGTGTTTCTACAGACATTAACACAAACTAATCTACTTAGAAATGTTTTTTTTAATGCATGGTGTAAAATAAAACTTTTTCTTGAATGCAAAACAACTACAAAAGTCAAAGGAATACTTCACCTTTTAGCAACCAGCGTTGTATCATTACAAAATCTATAGTATAATACAATGAAGGAGGTTTGCCTTCCCTCAGTTCTTCCCTGGGCACAGCTGTCCTGATTTCTTTAGTGAGAAAAATTATTCTACGTTACATCCTGGGGAAAGAACACAATGTAGAGTAGCATACAAATTGTCTGAATTGAGTATCACAATGGACTATGAATTATCCGAAGAATTAGTTTGTTTTCACCAACTAACACTTACTAAAGTTGCTGGCTTTGAAGTAGTGGGTGCGGCCTTGAAAGGCAGCTAGTGCATTGCATTGTGGTAGTTGTAGGATTTTCTACCGTTTGAGCAAAAAATACCCTTTCTGCCTTTTTTTTTGGGCCAGAAGGTGCCAGTTCCAAACATTAATTGACATTTCTACTATATAGGTAACACAATTTCAATAAACCTCCATCTTTCCAATGGTGAAATACTACATTCAGAAATAATTCTAAAAAACTTTCTGATATTCCAAACTAATCAATAATTATATAATTACTGCTTTTGTTTCTCATGCTTTCATTTGTGATGTTAGAGTATAGGAATCAAGATGACTCTCCTAATATTCCATTTATCTGGTTTAACCTTTACTGAACAAATGATCAAGAAATAGCTAATTACATTTTCTTTTCATACTTTTTGTCCTCAGATTGAAGCCATGTCTGCTGCCAGCTGTCTGCTGACTGAAGATCAGTTCCTGTGCTCCATCTGTCTGGATGTGTTCACTGATCCAGTCAGCATCCCATGTGGACACAACTTCTGTAAATCCTGCATCACTGAACACTGGGATATTAACGTCCTGTGTGAGTGTCTCAACTGCAAAGAAGTTTTCTCCACAAGACCTGAGCTGAAGGTCAATACCTTCATCTCTGAGATAGCTGCTCAGTTCAGAGCGTCAGCTCAACAGGAAGCCAGCAGCAGCAGCTCAGAGCAACAAGCTGCAGAACCAGGAGAAGCTAAACAGACGACAGCAAAGGTTCCCTGGTATGTATTCTCAGGAACCAAATTGAACGCTGTGATGTTTTGCCTGGTGTGTCCGATATGTGTCTGCATGCTCTATGCTGTTTTTGCCCACAAGACGCATGATGTTGTTCCTCTGACGGAAGAATATTTAGAAAAGATGCTTGAGCTGAGAAAAACCGAAGCTAAAATCCTGCAGGTGATCCAAACAAGACAAATGAAGATTCAGCAGATGATCCAGAAGAGACGACTGAAGATTCAGGAGATGAGACGCTCAGTGGAGCTCAGTAACGAAGGTGCAGACAGAGAGATAGCAGATGGTGTTCAGGTCTTCACCGCTCTGAAGGAGTCTGTGGAGAGAAGCCAGGCCGAGCTCATCCACACCGTCAAAGAGAAGCAGAGAGAGACAGAGAAACAGGCTGAAGGCTTCATCAAAGAGCTGGAACAGGAAATCTCTGAGCTGGAGAAGAGAAGCACTGAGGTGGAGCAGCTCTCACAGTCTGAAGACCACCTCCACCTCCTCCAAAACTTCCAGTCCATAAACACTGCTCCACCCACCAAGGACTGGAGAAGGTTCAACTTAAGTCCACCTTCATATGGAGGGACTGTGAGGAGAGATTTGCAGCAGCTGGAGGAGAAACTCAGTGAACAGATGAAGAAACAGTTTGAGAATGAGCTGAAGAGGGTCCAGCAGTACGCAGTGGATGTGACACTCGATCCTAATACAGCACATCACAAACTCATCCTGTCTGATGATGGAAAACAAGTTAAACATGGAGATATAAGGAAGAATCTCCCAGACAATCCGGAACGATTTGATACTTATGTTCGTGTCTTATCAAAGCAGAGTTTCTCTTCTGGAAGATTTTACTATGAGGTTCAGGTTGAAGGGAAGACTGAGTGGACTTTAGGAGTGGCCAGAGAGTCGATCAACAGGAAGGGACAAATCACACTGAGCCCTCAGAATGGTCAATGGACCATATGGTTGAGTAATGACAATGAGTACGAAGCTATTGATGACCCTCCAATCCTTCTCTCTCTTAAATCTCCTCCTCAGAAGGTGGGGGTGTTTGTGGATTATGAGGACGGTCTAGTCTCCTTTTATGACGTGGATGCTGCAGCTCTTATCTACTCCTTTACTGGCTGCTCCTTCAATGAGAAACTCTTCCCATTCTTTAGTCCATGTAATAATTATGGTGGTAAAAACTCTGCCCCTCTGATCATCTCCCCTGTCTCCTGAGGGCATTGTTTTTCTCGCCTTTCTACATACAATAGCTTTGACTCAAAACACTTAGATTTCTGTGTAATGCTGAGATTCTTTGGAAATATATAATTTGCAAATTTGTGTGCAAATTCCTAAACGCATAAAGATAAAGAATAGTAATTTGATTTGATGTTTTGTTTTTTTACATGTTTAGTCATTTTTGTTCACCAACAAATACTTTAAAAAAAACAGAAAATAGCAAATAAACACCTCCTGACAAAAGATCACTGTTGGAGATGCTTTAAGTGTGTGTGAGTGTGCAGACTCATTTTCCCCAGTCCATTTCAATAGCTGTAGTTAGCTGCATTAGCTCAGTCACAACTTTATAGCCTAGCTCAATTTAGTCAAAATGTTTAACATAACATTACCTGACACATCCATTCTTGCTCCAGTGGTCTTGAGCTCGTCTGTTTATATCCTGGCGGATGTTTAAATTAAAATTGTAAATTTCCAGGATATCATCGACAGGAAGGATGATTCTCTTGTCCATTATGATAACCTTCGATTCAACCATCCAATAGAAAACGTTTAAACTCTTGTCAACATTGCCAAGTGGAAAGCATGTGCAGATCACAGATGCAACAGATTCTCAGGAGTTCGCTCGCTTGTCACTTCGACTGTTATTTCCCGCTCGCCTTTCATTGAAAATGTATTTTATGTTAAACTGGAGGAATCTTGGCCTGACTGTATTGAGATGTTTCTATAGAGGTTTAAATTCACAAAAGTGAAACAATGTCTAGGCTTACTGAAAACACTAACGTTACCTGGCTGTCACCATTAAAAGCAGGTAATTGTGATGTGGATGCTGCCCTGCAGACTGCTCAATGGTTCCTGAGCTAATAAAGCTGACACACACTTGTCATTAACATTATTTTCAAAACACATACATTGTTTTTTTCCTGAACAAGTGTTGGTGTATGGTTGACAAGTTAGTATTTTATTAATTTATTTTGGTTTTATATCACTTTCTAGTTTTATCTATGCCTGAAAGCAATTGGTCGCACTTATAACATATTTGTGCATATCAGCATTTTTTCTCTATAATAATTTTGTCAACATGAAACAAATACAGTCCTAAATAGCAACTGTGTCCATGGGATTTGAAGATGCAAAAAAGTTATGTTTAACCTGATTTAGGAATTATTTTGAGCTTGAAGAGAGACAGCAACAGGAGTGTTTATCCCACTGATCAACATATTCAGTATATTATAGCACGATGGATTAACACCTCTTGTTTTGTGGTCTGTTAGAGCATGCTATAAACTCCAATAAAACAAACTTAATAATAGGACTAAGTGTAAAATCTCTGCCAACCATCCTCTCAATACTTTAGTGCTTTGCTGCAGCTTCAACACACCTTGTACCAAAGTGCATCAATAATCTGATCAAACCTGTAATAAAACAAGTCCGCACCTGCAGAGCAAACAGAGGTGGAGCAGCAAACAAAAACCACAGGATGTACTGACGTCACCTTCCTCAACTGAAACTAAACTTTAGTCGGAGCGACAGCAGAACTAAGGACTAGACACGTCTCTCTTGAAAAGTAAGAAACAGGAAAAATCAGGACAGACATCAGTCTCTGCCACAGGTAAGTAAAGCTTCTGTAATACTTACTGTGTTTCAACAAACAACATTAACACAAATGAATCTACTCTACTTAAAGCATGGTGTAAAATTAAACTTTTGCTTGAATGCAAAACAACTACAAAAGTCAAAGGAATACTTCACCTTTTAGCAACCAGCGTTGTATCATTACAAAATGTATAGTATAATACAATGAAGGGGGTTGTTTTCCCTCAGTCTTTCATTTGCACAGCTGTCCTGATTTCTTTAGTGAGAAAAAATATTCTACAACGTCAAATCCTGGGGAAAAGAACACATTGTAGAGTAGCCTACAAAGTGTTTTGAATTTGTCAAAGTATCACCATGGACTGTGTATTATCCCAGGAATAAGTTTGTTTTCACCAACTAACAATCTAACTAAAGTTTACGGTTACGAAGTAGTGGGTGTTGCCTTGGAAGGCAGCATGTGCAATGCATTGTGGTAGTTGTAGGATTTCTACCATTTGAGCAAAAATTACCCTTTCTGCCTTTTCTCGGGCCAGAAGGTGCCGATTTCAAACATTACTGGACATTTCTACTATATAGGTAACCGAATTTCAATAAACCTTCATCTTTCCAGCAGTGAAATACTACAATTAGAAATTATTCTAAATGGCATTCTGATATTCCAAACTAATAAATAATTTCATCATTTCTGCTTTGATTTTTCATGCTTTCATTTGTGATGTTAGAGTGTAGGGGCCAATCCGAATAGTCCAATCTCCTAACCTATGAACCTCGTTTCCTATACCTTAACCCCTAAACGTCATCGGGGTTAAGGAGAGATGAAAGGTGCTTCCTATCGAACATAGGAAAAGACAGCACTGTTTCAAAATAATTCGACTCCACTTTTCCTAACCGACGTCATTGCGCGACGGCGAGTATTGCTGACGTGAGTCACTAGCGTGAAACTACACTAGCCGAAAATTGACTACAACAAGTGCTCGTTTGATCCATGCGTTCTTTTCATATTGATTTTAATCAGGTTGTCGGCAACAGAGTGAGAATCACTCGCATATATCCCAATTCACATGTGGAATAAAAAGAGGCTACGCTTATGTTGATGTTGAAATGAACTGCCCCCAGTAACTTCATTAAATGTGAAGTTGGTATTTTATTTTCTTATGGTGTAAATTATGTGCTACGAAAATAACTATTATGATGTTGGTCTTTTATGAGTTCTTTATTATCTTTATAGGGGAGTGGGGGGGGGGGGGGTATTTTGTTTTAGCCGAGTTAAATCTTCCTCTCTTCTCCTCTCCTCTCTTCTGTTTTACCTCTCGTTCGTATTCGTGTAGAGTCGGTAAACTCCGTCGGTGGCCTGTTGCTTTAAATCTTCCCGCCGTAAAGGATTATGGGATACCACTATCTCCTTTCCTTTCGCATAGGTTGGTCCGGACTGGAGTAACCTATGCTAAAGGAGGGTTAAAGGATGAATCGAGGCTCCTTTCCTATGCCTTTCCTAAGCATTTTGAGAATTCGGATCACCTATCTGCCGAGTACTTCCGGGTCATCTCGATAGGAAAGGAAATTTCCTATGCAAAAAAGACTATTCGGATTGGCCCATGGATTCAAGATGACTCTCCTAATATTCCATTAATCTGGTTTTACCTTTACCTTTGTCCTCAGATTGTAGCCATGTCTGCTGCCAGCTGTCTGCTGACTGAAGATCAGTTCCTGTGCTCCATCTGTCTGGATGTGTTCACTGATCCAGTCAGCACACCATGTGGACACAACTTCTGTAAAGCCTGCATCACTGAACACTGGTATATTAACGTCCCATGTTGTTGCCCCAACTGCAAAAAGGTTTTCTCCACAAGACCTGATCTGCTGGTCAATACCTTCATCTCTGAGATGGCTGCTCAGTTCAGAGCGTCAGCTCAACAGGAAGCCAGCAGCAGCAGCTCAGAGCAACAAGCTGCTGAACCAGGAGAAGTTCCCTGTGACGTCTGCACTGGAACCAAACTGAAGGCCCTGAAGTCCTGCCTGGTGTGTCTGGTCTCCTACTGTGAGACTCACCTGGAGCCTCATCTGAAGATGCCAGGCCTGAAAAGACATCAGCTGATCGACCCTGTAAAGAACCTGGAAGGCAGAATGTGTAAGAAGCACGATAAACCTCTGGAGCTGTTCTGTCAGACCGACCAGACATGTGTCTGCATGCTCTGCACTGTTTTAGACCACAAGACACATGATGTTGTTCCTCTGAAAGAAGAATATGAAAAACAGAAGGTAGAGCTAGGGAAGACAGAGGGTGAAGTTCAGCAGATGATCCAGAAGAGACGACTGAAGATTCAGGAGATGAGACGCTCAGTGGAGCTCAGTAACGAAGGTGCAGACAGAGAGATAGCATTTGGTGTTCAGTTCTTCACCGCTCTGAGGGAGTCTGTGGAGAGAAGCCAGGCCGAGCTCATCCACACCGTCAAAGAGAAGCAGAGAGAGACAGAGAAACAGGCTGAAGGCTTCATCAAAGAGCTGGAACAGGAAATCTCTGAACTGGAGAAGAGAAGCACTGAGGTGGAGCAGCTCTCACAGTCCGAAGACCACCTCCTTTTCCTGCAAAACTTCCAGTCCATAAACGTTGCCCTACCCACCAAGGACTGGACAGAGATCAGTGTCCTTCCACCTTCATATGGAGGATCTGTGGTGAGAGCTGTGAATCAGCTGGAGGAGAAACTCAGTGAACAGATGAAGAAGCTATTTGAGGCCGAGTTGAAGAAGGTCCAGCAGTACGCCGTGGATGTGACACTCGATCCTGATACAGCACAGCCCTATCTCATCTTGTCTGATGATGGAAAACAGGTTAAACATGGTGATGTAAAGAAGAAGCTCCCAGACAATCCAGTGAGATTTAATACTAGTCCTATTGTTTTATCAAATCAGAGTTTCTCTTCAGGAACATTTTATTACGAGGTTCAGGTTGAAGGGAAAACTGACTGGGATTTAGGAGTGGCCAGAGAGTCGATCAACAGAAAGGGAGAAATCACCCTGAACCATCAGAATGGTTACTGGACAATATGTTTGAGGAATGACAATGAGTACTCAGCTTGTACTTACCCTGCAGTCCGTCTCTCTCTGAAGTCTCCTCCTCAGAAGGTGGGGGTGTTTGTGGATTATGAGGAGGGTCTGGTCTCCTTTTATGACGTTGATGCTGCAGCTCTTATCTACTCCTTTACTGGCTGCTCCTTCACTGAGAAACTCTACCCATACTTCTGTCCCTGTAATAATGATGGTGGTAAAAACTCAGCCCCTCTGATCATCTCTCCTGTCAATCTCTGAGTAGTAGACGGATTCACAATCATTTATTGTAAAGAAAATTAAATATTTACGAGGGCATTGTGATTTAAATGCTTTGTTTTCTGCTCTTTTTTACATACAATATATTTGACTCAAAACACTTACATTTCTGTGTAACGATGATATTCTTTGGAAATATAATTTGCAAATTTTTGTGCAAATTCCTAAATGCATAACAAACAAAATTAGTAGTAATTTGCTTAGATGTTTTCTTTTTTTACATGTTTAGTCCTTTCTGTTCACCAACAAATACTTAAAAAAAACTGAAAAAAGCAAATAAACAACTCCTGAGATAAATCAGTTGGAGATGCCTAAAGTGTTTGTGAGTGTGCAGACTCATTTCTGTATCGAGTGAGTTACCATAACAATCAGTATGAGCACCGTTTGGTATCCGACTGCCTGGACTGTTCCTGCTTCATTCATCGCTCTGTTGGATACATTTCGCCATCTAATCTCAGTTAATGAAAAAAAAGTAAAAAAAACATTTATTTATGATCCGCATTACATAAGTCAGACTTAATTTACCATCATATTGTTTTTTGTTTTACTGACTGACTATAGTAAATTGATTGGAGATGCACCTAGGTACATGGTGCACACACTTTAGAAAACATACATAAGTAATTTACATCCAACAGTAGTTAACAGTAAAATACCATAAACATTTTCCCCAGTCCATTACAATAGCTGGAGTTAGCTGCATTAGCTCTGTCACAACTTTATAGCCTAGCTCAATTTAGTCAAAATGTTTAACATTACATTACCTGACACATCCATTCGTGCTCCAGTGGTCTTGAGCTCGTCTGTTGATATCATGGCGGATGTTTAAATGAAAATTGTAAATTTCCAGGATATCACCGGCAGGCAGGATGATTCTCTTGTCCATTATGATAACCTTCGATTAAACCGTCCCATAGAAAACGTTAAACTCTTGTCAACATTGCCAAGTGGAAAGCATGTGCAGATCATGGATGCAACAGTTTCTCAGGAGTTCGCTCGCTTGTCACTTCGACTGTTATTTCCCGCTCGCCTTTCATTGAAAATGTATGTTATGTTAAACTGGAATCTTGGCCTGACTGTATTGAGATGTTTCAATAGAGGTTTAAATTCACAAAAGTGAAACAATGTCTAGGCTTACCGAAAACACTATCGTTACCTGGCTGTCACCATTAAAAGCAGGTAATTGAGATGTGGATGCTGCCCCACAGACTGCTCGATGGTTCCCGAGCTAATTAAGCTGAGTGGGGGACAAACACTTTTCTTTAATTTTCTATACAGAACAGACATTGTTCTTTTCCAGAACAGGTGTTGATGTATGTTTGACAAGTTAGTACTTCTATTTATTTTGGTTTTAATACACTTTCTAGTTTTATCTATGCCTGAAAGCAATTGGTCATACTTAAAACAGGTTTGTGCAGTTCAGCATTTTTTCTCCATAATTATTTTGTAAACTACAATAAATCTAGAACATAAAACAGAGTCCCAAATAGCAACTGTGTCCATTTGATAAACTCATTCCCTTGTTGCATGGGATTTAAAGATGCTAAAAAGTAATGTTTAACCTGGTGTAGGAATTGTTTTGAGCTTGAAGAGAGACATTAAAAGGAGTGTTTATCCCACTGATCAACATATACAGTATATTTTAGCATGATGTATTAAAACACTTCTTTTTGTTTTGTCTGTTAGAGCATGCTATAGACTACAATAAAAGGAAAATAATAATAAAACAAAGTGTAAATTCTCCACCAACCAACCTTACAGTACTTTAGTGCTTTGCTGCAGCTTTAACACACCTTGTACCAAAAGTGCATCAGGAATCTAGTCAAACCTGTAATAAAACAAAGGCGCACCTGCAGAGCAAAAAGAGGTGGAGCAGCAGATGCAAAACCACAACATGTACTGACGTCACCTTACTCAACTGAAACAAAACTTTAGTCGGAGCGACAGCAGACCTAAGGACTAGACACGTCTCTCTGGAAAAGTAAGAAACAGGAGAAATCAGGACAGATATCAGTCTCTGCCAAAGGTAAGTAAAGCTTCTGTAATATTTACAGTGTTTCAACAAACAACATTAACACAAACTAATCTACTTAGAAATGTTTTTTAATGCATGGTGTAAAATAAAACTTTTACTTGAATGCAAAACAACTACAAAAGTCAAAGGAATACTTCATCTTTCAGCAACCAGCGTTGTTTCATTACAAAATCTATAGTATAATACAATGAAGGAGGTTTGTCTTCCCTCAGTCATTCGTGTGCAAAGCTGTCCTGATTTCTTTAGTCAGAAAATGTTTTCTACGTTACATCCTGGGAAAATAACCCAGTGTAGAGTAGCATACAAATTGTCTAAATTGAGTATCACAATGGACTGTGTATTATCCCTGGAAATAGTTTGTTTTCACCAACTAACACTCTAACTAAAGTTTACAGTTGTGAAGTAGTGGGTGTGGCCTTGGAAGGCAGCGAGTGCAATGCATTGTGGTAGTTGTAGGATGTCTGCCGTTTGAGCAACATTTACCCTTTCTGCCTTTTATTGGGCCAGAAGGTTCCGATTTCAAACATTACTGGACATCTTTCCAGTGGTGTAATACTCCATTTAGAAATTATTCTAAATGTCTTTCTGATATTCAAAACTAATCAATAATTTCATCATTACTTCTTTTGTTTCTCATGCTTTCATTAGTGATGTTAAGAGTGTAGGATTTAAGATGACCCTTTATGCCTTTTCTCTGGCCAGATGGTTCAGATTTCAAACATTACTGGACATTTCTACTGTATAGGTAACAGGATTTCAATAAATTTCATCTTTCCAGTGGTGAAATACTTCGAAATAACTTTCTTATAATCCGAACTAATCAAACATTTTATCATTCCTGCTTTGATTTCTCACGCTTTCATTTGTGATGTTAGATTATAGCAGTGGTTCTCAATTATTTTCTGTCATGCCCTCCCTTAGGGGACAGGAATTGAAATTGAAATACTATTGAGAACCTGCTAATATTTATTTATTTATTTATCTGTACAAAACCACTGTATGAGTTTCTGGCACGAGCATTCTGCATACAATCACCTTATTATCAAATTAGATAAAAAAAATTAGCTGAGATAACTTGTGCAGCACAAACATTCAAAGTTCAGTTTATTAGCTCAATTTGTAACATTTGAACAAGACTGCTCAGTCTGTGTGAATCTCAGGACAGAGAAACAAGAGCAAATGATTCACTGAGGTTTGCATTTTATTCAAAACATTTATAAACTGTAAACGTAGTTAAGGTGGTGTTTTTTTATTATTATAGGCCAATAGGCCTTCTGTGATGCGATAACCAATAATTCATTAATGTTATTATTAGTCTACTTGCTTGATTTCTTATTAAATAGCCTACAGAGACACTTGGAGACACATGTGGACATTTATTTACTGCAAATGGTGGCCTTTTGCGCGGATATGACCATACACAAGCACACATCGCGCTTGCTAGCACTAAAAAAAAAGATTTTTTTTTTTTTTTTTTTTTTTGTCAGTTGGAAATCAAGGCAGCCCGTGCCCCCCCTGACAACTTGGGGGGTGCGTCCCACCATTTGAGAAGCACTGGATTGTAGGATTCAAGATGACTCTCATATTGCATTCATCTGGTTTGACTTTTACTGAACAAATGACAATGAAATAGCTAATTACATTATTTTTTTCAAACTTTTTGTCCTCAGATTGTAGCCATGTCTGCTGCCAACTGTCTGCTGACTGAAGATCAGTTCCTGTGCTCCATCTGTCTGGATGTGTTCACTGATCCAGTCAGCATCCCATGTGGACACAACTTCTGCAAAACCTGCATCACTGAAAACTGGAATAGTAATGTTCAGTGTCGGTGTC
Source organism: Ammodytes dubius (assembly GCA_026122265.1). Lineage (NCBI taxonomy): Eukaryota > Metazoa > Chordata > Actinopteri > Uranoscopiformes > Ammodytidae > Ammodytes > Ammodytes dubius. The sequence goes on along the minus strand of CM047513.1, from coordinate 2,408,210 downwards.
CTAACTGTTCAAAGGTTTTCTCCACAAGACCTGAGCTGCTGGTCAATACCTTCATCTCTGAGATGGCTGCTCAGTTCAGAGCGTCAGCTCAACAGGAAGCCAGCAGCAGCAGCTCAGAGCAACAAGCTGCAGAACCAGGAGAAGTTCCCTGTGACGTCTGCACTGGAACCAAACTGAAGGCCCTGAAGTCCTGCCTGGTGTGTCTGGCCTCCTACTGTGAGACTCACCTGGAGCCTCATCTGAAGATGCCAGGCCTGAAAAGACATGAGCTTATCAAACCTGTAGAGAACCTGGAAGACAGGATGTGTAAGAAGCATGATAAACCTCTGGAGCTGTTCTGTCAGACCGACCAGACATGTGTCTGCATGCTCTGCACTGTTTTAGACCACAAGACACATGATGTTGTTCCCCTGAAAGAAGAATATGTAGTAAAGAGAGCGGAGCTGGGGAAGACAGAGGGTGAAATTCAGCAGATGATCCAGAAGAGACAAATGAATATTCAGGAGCTGAGACGCTCAGTGGAGCTCAGTAACGAAGGTGCAGACAGAGAGATAGCAGATGGTGTTCAGGTCTTCACCGCTCTGAAGGAGTCTGTGGAGAGAAGCCAGGCCGAGCTCATCGACACCGTCAAAGAGAAGCAGAGAGAGACAGAGAAACAGGCTGAAGGCTTCATCAAAGAGCTGGAACAGGAAATCTCTGAGCTGGAGAAGAGAAGCACTGAGGTGGAGCAGCTCTCACAGTCTGAAGACAACCTCCACATTCTCCTAAACTTCCTGTCCCTGAAGGCTGCTCTACCCACCAAGGACTGGACAGAGATCAGTGTCTGTCCACCTTCATATATGGGGACAGTGGAGAAAGCGTTGAATCAGCTGGAGGAGAAACTTAGTGAACAGATGAAGCTGTTTCAGTTGAAGTGGGTCCAGCAGTATGCATCGGATGTGACACTCGATCCTGATACAGCACATCCTGAACTCATCCTGTCTGATGATGGAAAACAAGTTAAACATGGTGGTGTAAAGAAGCATCTCCCAAAGAATCCAGAGAGATTTGATCGTTGCTGCCGTGTCTTATCAAAACAGAGTTTCTCTTCAGGAAGATTGTATTACGAGGTTCAGGTTGGAGGGAAGACTGAGTGGACTTTAGGAGTGGCCAGAGAGTCGATAAACAGGAAAGGAGACATCACACTAAACCCTCAGAATGGTTATTGGACGATATGGTTGAGGAATGACAATGAGTACAAAGCTCTTGCTGACCCTCCAAACCGTCTCTTTCTGAAGTCCAGGCCTCAGAAGGTGGGGGTGTTTGTGGATTATGAGGAGGGTCTGGTCTCCTTTTATGATGTTGATGCTGCAGCTCTTATCTACTCCTTTACTGGCTGCTCCTTCACTGAGAAACTCTACCCACACATCGGTCCAGGTCTTTATCATGGTGGTAAAAACTCAGCCCCTCTGATCATCTCTCCTGTCAATAACTGAGTAGAAGTCAGATTCACAATTCTTTATTGTAAAGAAAATTAAATATTTACGAGGGCATTGTTTTTCTCGCCTTTTTACACACAATAGCTTTGCCTCAAAACACTTAGATTTTTTTGTAACGCTGAGATTCTTTGGAAATATATAATTTGCTAATTTGTGTGCAAATTCCTAAATGCATAACAAAAACATTAATAGTAATTTGCTTTGATGTTTCATTTTTTTTACACGTTTAGTCTTTTTTGTTCACAGACAAATACTTAAAAAGCCTGAAAATAGCAAATAAACCCCTCCTGAGATAAATCACTGTTGGAGATGCTTAAAGTGTTTGTGCTCTGATGACAGAATGTTTGTTCCTGATGACTGTTTGTGTATCAGTGTGCAGATTAATTTCTGTGTCGAGTGAGTTACCTGAACAATCAGAGTGAGCACTGTTTGGTCTCTGACTACCTGGACAGTTTCTGCTGGATACGTTTCTGAAAAAGAAGAAAAAAAAAGTTTTATTCACGATCCACATTACATAAGTCAGACTTAATTTACCATCATATTGTTTCTTGTTTTACTGACTGACTATAGTAAATTGATTGGAGATGCACCTAGGTACATGGTGCACACACTTTAGAAAACATAAGTAATTTACATCCAACATTAGTTAACAGTAAAATAACATAAACATTTCCCCCAGTCCATTACAATAGCTGGAGTTAGCTGCATTAGCTCAGTCACAACTTTATAGCCTAGCTCAATTTAGTCAAAATGTTTAACATTACATTACCTTACACATCCATTTTTGCTCCAGTGGTCTAGAGCTCGTCTGTTGATATCCTGGTGAATGTTTAAATGAAAATTGTAAATTTCCAGGATATCACCGGCAGGAAGGATGATTATCTTGTCCATTATGATAACCTTCGATTAAACCGTCCCATAGAAAACGTTAAACTCTTGTCAACATTGCCAAGTGGAAAGCATGTGCAGATCACGGATGCAACAGATTCTCAGGAGTTCGCTCGCTTGTAACTTCGACTGTTATTTCCCGCTCGCCTTTCATTGAAAATGTATGTTATGTTAAACTGGAGGAATCTTGCCTGACTGTTTTGAGATGTTTCTATAGAGGTTTAAATTCACAACCGTGAAACAATGTCTAGGCTTACTGAAAACTAGGGATGTTAAACGACTCATTGTTTGCGTGTCGACGTGTCGGAGGCATGAATCGACAAATCGATCGATTTACTGTGCCATTAAAAAAAAAAAGAAAAAAAAGGGCAGTGTGCCTTTTTTTGCGGCAGCACGTAGTTGTGGTGCTGATAAACTGTTCCTTTAAAAAAACACTGCTGTCGCCCGCTGTGTGTGTTCAGACTTCATCTGCATCAAAGCCTTTTTGATAATAAAATGAGAGGCTTTAATTTTAAAAACACTGTCCATGCGTCGGAGGTGAATGTAACTTACTCGGCTGAAAACAGAAACTAGGGAGACGGCTCACTGTACAGTCCCTTCAGTCGCGCTGTCAGCTTGCAGACATGGATCTGTGTACATAAAAACAGATCGCGGAAGCCGTTCCCGTTGACGTTATCATGTTATCCATCAAACCACAGAGTTTTTCTGCACGGCGCCTTGCGAGGTCTCCCGGTGATAGTCACCGTCACAGCGCTACTCGCTGCTTTGCTCGGGCGGAGGCTTTGAGTGAAGGTGATTTAAATCTGGTGTGGCCCGGGTCAACAGTGCAGTGCAACATATAAAGCATAACGTTTTAATATTCGTCTACGACCGTGATGTTAATTTAATTTTATGCTGCATATGTTGCACTGCACTGTTGACCCACACACACCGGACCTGCAGCGCGCACTCGCGACCACTCGTGAACTCGCATGACGGACGTCTCCCATGTGCCCAAAACATCTAATAAAGTGAAACACCCGATTTATCGATTTCTATTTTTCGAGTCGTCTTGAGCACGTGTCGAAAATCGAGCCGAGAATCGACACATTGTTCACATCCCTACTGAAAACACTATCGTTACCTGGCTGTCACCATTAAAAGCAGGTAATTGAGATGTGGATGCTGCCCCACAGACTGCTCGATGGTTCCCGAGCTAATTAAGCTGAGTGGGGGACAAACACTTTTCTTTAATTTTCTATACAGAACAGACATTGTTCTTTTCCAGAACAGGTGTTGATGTATGGTTGACAAGTTAGTACTTCTATTTATTTTGGTTTTAATACACTTTCTAGTTTTATCTATGCCTGAAAGCAATTGGTCATACTTAGAACAGGTTTGTGCAGTTCAGCATTTTTTCTCCATAATTATTTTGTAAACTACAATAAATCTAATAGAACATAAAACAGAGTCCCAAATAGCAACTGTGTCCATTTGATAAACTCATTCCATTGTTACGTGGGATTTAAAGATGCTAAAAAGTAATGTTTAACCTGATGTAGGAATTGTTTTGAGCTTGAAGAGAGACATTAAAAGGAGTGTTTATCCCACTGATCAACATATACAGTATATTTTAGCATGATGTATTAAAACACTTATTTTTGTTTTCTCTGTTAGATCATGCTATAGACTACAATAAAAGAAGAATAATAATAAAACAAAGTGTACAATCTGTGCCAACCATCCTTACAGTACTTGCTGCAGCTTAAACACACCTTGTACCAAAAGTGCATCAGGAATCTAGTCAAACCTGTAATAAAACAAAGGCGCACCTGCAGAGCAAAAAGAGGTGGAGCAGCAGCACTGGAAAATCACAACATGTATTGACGTCACCTTCCTCAACTGAAACAAAACTTTAGTCCGAGCGACAGCAGAACTAAGGACTAGACACGTCTCTCTGGAAAAGAAGAAGCTGAAATAATCAGGCCAGGCATCAGTCTCTGCCTAAGACGGGTAAGTACAGCTTATGATATTTACTGTGTTTCAACAGACATAAACACAAACTAATCTACTCAGAAATATGTTTTTGTTTTAATGTCTGGTGTCAAAAAAGATTTCTGCTTATATGCGAAAAAACTACAAAACTCAAAGGAATACTTCACCTTTTAGAAACCAGCTTTGTATCATTACAAAATCTTTAGTATAATTCAATGAAGGAGGTTTGTCTTCCCTCAATCTTCCCTGGGCACAGCTGTCCTGATTTATTTAGTAAGAAAAGTATTCCAGTGCCGTCAAATCCTGGGGAAAAGAACATATTGTAGAGTAGCATACTTGTCTTGTCTGAATTAAGTATCACCATGGACTGTGTATTATCCCTGGAAATAGTTTGTTTTCACCAACTAACACTCTAACTAAAGTTTACAGTTGTGAAGTAGGGGGTGTGGCCTTGGAAGGCAGCGAGTGCAATGCATTGTGGTAGTTGTAGGATTTGTGCTGTTTGAGCAATACATACCCTTTCTGCCTTTTGTCTGGCCAGAAGGTTCCGATTTCAAACATTACTGGACATTTCTACTGTATGGGTAACCGAATTCCAATAAACCTTCATCTTTCCAGCAGTGAAATACTACATTTAGACATGATTCTAAATTACATTCTGATATTCCAAACTAATAAATAATTTCATCATTTCTGCTTTGATTTTTCATGCTTACTTTTGTGATGTTAGAGTGTAGGATTCAAGATGACTCTCCTAATATTCTATCAATCTGGTTTAACCTTTACTGATCAAATGATCAAGAAATAGCTAATAACATTTTTATTTTATTTTTGTCCTCAGATTGTAAACATGTCTGCTGCCAGCTGTCTGCTGAGTGAAGATCAGTTCCTGTGCTCCATCTGTCTGGATGTGTTCACTGATCCAGTCACCATCCCATGTGGACACAACTTCTGTAAAGCCTGCATCACTGAACACTGGGATAGTAAGGTCCCGTGTGACTGTCCTAACTGCAAAGATGTCTTCTCCACAAGACCTGAGCTGAAGGTCAATACATGCATCTCTGAGATGGCTGCTCAGTTCAGACAGTCAGCTAAACAGACCAAAGAAAAGGTTCCCTTGTACGTATTCTCAGGAACCAAACTGAACGCCCTGATGTTCTGCCTGGTCTTTCCGATGTGTGTCTGCATGCTCTATGCTGTTTTTGTCCACATGTCCACACATAATGTTCTAGTCCACAAAACACATGATGTTGTTCCTCTGACAGAAGAATACATAGAGAAAATGGCTGAGTATAGGAAGACAGAGGGTAAAATCCTGAAGTTGATAATGAAGAGACAAATGAAGATTCAGGAGATGAGACGCTCAGTGGAGCTCAGTAACGAAGGTGCAGACAGAGAAATAGCAGATGGTGTTCAGGTCTTCACCGCTCTGAGGGAGTGTGTGGAGAGAAGCCAGGCCGAGCTCATCTACACCGTCAAAGAGAAGCAGAGAGAGACAGAGAAACAGGCTGAAGGCTTCATCAAAGAGCTGGAACAGGAAATCTCTGAGCTGGAGAAGAGAAGCACTGAGGTGGAGCAGCCCATAAACACTGCTCTACCCACCAAGGACTGGACAGGGATCAGTGTCCGTCCACCTTCATATGATGGGACTGTAATGAGAGCTGTGAATCAGCTGGAGGAGAAACTCAGTGAACAGATGAAGCTGTTTCAGCTGAAGAGGGTCCAGCAGTACGCAGTGGATGTGACACTCGATCCTAATACAGCAAATCCATCTCTCATCCTGTCTCATGATGGAAAACAGGTTAAACTTGGTGGTATATGGAAGAATCTCCCGGACAATCCAGAGAGATTTGATACTTGTGCTAATGTCTTATCAAATCAGAGTTTCTCTTCAGGAAGATTCTATTACGAGGTTCAGGTTGAAGGGAAGACTAAGTGGGATTTAGGAGTGGCCAGAGAGTCGATCAACAGGAAGGGACAAATCACACTGGGCCCTCAGAATGGTTACTGGACCATATGGTTGAGGAATAACAATGAATACGAAGCTCTTGCTGGCCCTACAGTCCGTCTCTCTCTGAAGTCCCGGCCTCAGAAGGTGGGGGTGTTTGTGGATTATGATGAGGGTCTGGTCTCCTTTTATGACGTTGATGCTGCAGCTCTTATCTACTCCTTTTCTGGCTGCTCCTTCACTGAGAAACTCTACCCATTCCTTGGTCCTTGTGTTAATGATGGTGGTCAAAACTCTGCCCCTATGATCATCTCCCCTGTCAATCTCTGAGTAGTAGAGTACAGTGAGGAGTAGACAGATACACAATCATTTAGTGTAGAAGAAATTAAATATTTGCCAGAGCAAATGTGAATGACTCAAAACACTTAGATTTCTGTGTAACGCTGAGATTTTTTGGAAATATATAATTTGCTCATGTGTGTGCAAATTCCTACATGCATAACAAACAAAAAAAGAATAGTAATTTGCTTTGATGTTTTATTTTTTTTACGTTTAGTCCTTTCTGTTCACTGACAAATACTTAAAAACCTGAAAAATAGCAAATAAAGACATGACATAAATCACTGTTGGAGATGCTTAAAGTGTTTGTGCTCTGATAACAGAACTTTTGTTCCTGATGACTGTTTGTGTATTAGTGTGCAGACTCATTTCTGTATCGAGTGTGTTACCTGAACAATCAGAGTGAGCACCGTTTGGTCTCCGACTGCCTGGACTGTTTCTGCTGCATTTATCGCTCAGCTGGATACGTTTATCCATCTGATATCAGTTAATGAAAAAGAAGAAAAAAATGTTTTATTCACGATCCACATTACATAAGTCAGACTTAATTTACCATCATATTGTTTCTTGTTTTACTGACTGACTATAGTAAATTGATTGGAGATGCACCTAGGTACATGGTGCACACACTTTAGAAAACATACATAAGTAATTTACATCCAACAGTAGTTAACAGTAAAATACCATAAACATTTTCCCCAGTCCATTACAATAGCTGGAGTTAGCTGCATTAGCTCTGTCACAACTTTATAGCCTAGCTTAATTTAGTCAAAATGTTTAACATTACATTACCTGACACATCCATTATTGCTCCAGTGGTCTTGAGCTCGTCTGTTGATATCGTGGCAGATGTTTAAATGAAAATTGTACATTTTCATGATATCACCGTCAGGAAGGGTGATTCTCTTGTCCATTATGATAACCTTCGATTAAACCGTCCCATAGAAAACGTTAAACTCTTGTCAACATTGCCAAGTGGAAAGCATGTGCAGATCACGGATGCAACAGTTTCTCAGGAGTGCGCTCACTTGTCACTTCGACTGTTATTTCCCGCTCGCCTTTCATTGAAAATGTATCTTATGTTAAACTGGAGGAATCTTGGCCTGACTGTATTGAGATGTTTCTATAGAGGTTTAAATTCACAAAAGTGAAACAATGTCTAGGCTTACCGAAAACACTAACGTTACCTGGCTGTCACCATTAAAAGCAGGTCATTGAGATGTGGATGCTGCCCCACAGACTGCTCGATGGTTCCCGAGCTAATTAAGCTGAGTGGGGGACAAACACTTTTCTTTAATTTTCTATACAGAACAGACATTGTTCTTTTCCAGAACAGGTGTTGATGTATGTTTGACAAGTTAGTACTTCTATTTAGTTTGGTTTTAATACACTTTCTAGTTTTATCTATGCCTGAAAGCAATTGGTCATACTTAAAACAGATAGCTCAGTTGGTAAGGCGTCCCCCTTCCGGGCTGGGCCCAGCAGCAGACCCGGGTTCGATTCCCGCCCGCGGTCGTTCTCTGCATGTCACTCCCCTCTCTGCCCCATTTCACCTCTGTCTCTCTGCACTATCAATAAAGCATAAAAATGCCCAAAAAATATATATTAAAAAAAAAGAACATAAAACAGAGTCCCAAATAGCAACTGTGTCCATTTGATAAACTCATTCCATTGTTACATGGGATTTAAAGATGCTAAAAAGGAATGTTTAAACTGGTGTAGGAATTGTTTTAAGCTTGAAGAGAGACAGTAAAAGGAGTGTGTATCCCACTGATCAACATATAAAGTATATTCTAGCATTATGTAATAAAACACTTATTTTTGTTTTCTCTGTTAGATCATGCTATAGACTACAATAAAAGAAAAATAATAATAAAACAAAGTGTACAATCTGTGCCAACCATCCTTACAATACTCTACTGCTTTGCTGCAGCTTAAACACACCTTGTACCAAAAGCGCATCAATAATCTGGTCAAACCTGAAATAAAACAAAGGCGCACCTGCAGAGCAAAAAGAGGTGGAGCAGCAGCACTGGAAAATCACAACATGTATTGACGTCACCTTCCTCAACTGAAACAAAACTTTAGTCCGAGCGACAGCAGAACTAAGGACTAGACACGTCTCTCTGGAAAAGAAGAAGCTGAAATAATCAGGCCAGGCATCAGTCTCTGCCTAAGACGGGTAAGTACAGCTTATGATATTTACTGTGTTTCAACAGACATAAACACACACTAATCTACTCAGAAATATGTTTTTGTTCTAATGTCTGGTGTCAAAAAAGATTTCTGCTTATATGCGAAAAAACTGCAAAACTCAAAGGAATACTTCACCTTTTAGAAACCAGCTTTGTATCATTACAAAATCTTTAGTATAATTCAATGAAGGAGGTTTGTCTTCCCTCAATCTTCCCTGGGCACAGCTGTCCTGATTTATTTAGTAAGAAAAGTATTCCAGTGCCGTCAAATCCTGGGGAAAAGAACATATTGTAGAGTAGCATACTTGTCTTGTCTGAATTAAGTATCACCATGGACTGTGTATTATCCCTGGAAATAGTTTGTTTTCACCAACTAACACTCTAACTAAAGTTTACGGTTGTGAAGTAGGGGGTGTTGCCTTGGAAGGCAGCAAGTGCAATGCATTGTGGTAGTTGTAGGATTTGTGCTGTTTGAGCAATACATACCCTTTCTGCCTTTTGTCTGGCCAGAAGGTTCCGATTTCAAACATTACTGGACATTTCTACTGTATAGGTAACCCAATTTCAATAAACCTTCATCTTTCCAGCGGTGAAATACTACATTAATAATTCAAAAAAACGTTCTGATATTCCAAACTAATCAATACTTTTTTCATTACTGCTTTGATTTTTCACGCTTTAATTTGTGATGTTTGAGTGTAGGATTCAAGATGACTAATATTCCATTAAAGGTGCTGTAAGCGGAATGGTTCTTTTAGCTAACTTCCTGTCAGTTACTGCAGTTAGCAGTCCCCTCGCACGTCCCTACGTCACCACATTAATGCACTGCGGTCTTCAAGCAGCAAGTTATCTAGCATCATCTCAGATCCATAAGTGTGATAAAACATGATAAAAACCATCAAAACAGACATTGGGAAGGATTTTTACCTGCTCCGCCTATACACATTCACCCATCTGTTGCTCTGGCGTGCACCGGCAGTGAGACCATGGAGTGTACTATATATGAGTGAGACGAGTGTCGGTTTGTAGCGTTCTCTCTTCTGATTGGATAAAAATTTCGGGATACTCCAATAAGTTTATTTGCCGATTACATGCAAAGCAGCTGACTGAGAGATCGGCTTTATGAAACGCGCACATTATGTAAGTGATCACTGTATGAATAAAGAGCGATTTTACACTTATATTAACATAAATGAACCGCTTACTTCACCTTGAATGTGGTTTGACTTTTACTGAACAAATGATCAAGAAATTGCTAATTACATGTTTTTTCAAACTTTTTGTCCTCAGATTGTAGCCATGTCTGCTGCCAGCTGTCTGGTGAGTGAAGATCAGTTCCTGTGCTCCATCTGTCTGGATGTGTTCACTGCTCCAGTCAGCACACCATGTGGACACAACTTCTGTAAATCCTGCATCACTCAACACTGGGATATTAACGTCCCGTGTGACTGTCCAAACTGCAAAGATGTCTTCTCCAAAAGACCTAAGCTGAAGGTCAATACCTGCATCTCTGAGATGGCTAATCAGTTCAGACAGTCAGCTAAACAGACATCAGCAAAGGTTCCCCGGTACATATTCTCAGGGAACAAACTAAACGCCCTGATTGTTTGCCTGGTGTGGCCGATATGTGTGTGCATGATTTATGCTGTTTTTGTCGACAAGACACATCATGTTGTTCCTCTGACTGAAGAATATGTAGAAAAGATGGTTGAACTGAGAAAAACACAGGCTAACATCCTGCAAATGATCCAAAAGAGACAAATGAAGATTCAGGAGATGAGACACTCAGTGGAGCTCAGTAACGAAGGTTCAGACAGAGAGATAGCAGATGTTGTTCAGGTCTTCACCGCTCTGAAGGAGTCTGTGGAGAGAAGCCAGGCCGAGCTCATCGACACCGTCAAAGAGAAGCAGAGAGAGACAGAGAAACAGGCTGAAGGCTTCATCAAAGAGCTGGAACAGGAACTATCTGAGCTGGAGAAGAGAAGCACTGAGGTGGAGCAGCTCTCACAGTCTGAAGACCACCTACAACTCCTCCAAAACATCCAGTCCATAAACACTGCTCTACCCACCAAGGACTGGACAGAGATCAGCGTCCGTCCACCTTCATATGAGGGGACTGTGGTGAAAGCTGTGAATCAGCTGGAGGAGAAACTCAGTGAACAGATGAAGAAGCTGCTTGAGGCCAAGCTGAAGAGGGTCCAGCAGTACGCAGTGAATATGACACTTGATCCTGATACAGCACATCCTGAACTCATCCTTTCTGATGATGGAAAACAAGTTAAAAATGGACATGTAACATATGTATGGAACAAGCCCCCAGACAATCCAGAGAGATTTGACAGGGTTCCTAATGTCTTATCAAAGCAGAGTTTCTCTTCAGGAAGATTTTACTATGAGGTTCAGGTTGAAGGGAAGACTGGCTGGGATTTAGGAGTGGTCAGAGAATCGATCAACAGGAAGGGAATAACCCCAGTGAGCCCTCAGAATGGTTACTGGACCATATGTTTGAGGACTGACAATGAGTACTCAGCTCTTGCTGGCCCTTCAGTCCGTCTCTCTCTGAAGTCCCGGCCTCAGAAGGTAGGGGTGTTTGTGGATCATGAGGACGGTCTAGTCTCCTTTTATGACGTGGATGCTGCAGCTCTTATCTACTCCTTTACTGGCTGCTCCTTCAATGAGAAACTCTTCCCATTCTTCAGTCCATGTAATAATTATGGTGGTAAAAACTCTGCCCCTCTGATCATCTCTCCTGTCAATAACTGAGTAGTAGACGGATTCACAATCATTTAGTGTAGAGGAAATACATATTTGCCAGAGCAATGTAATGTAAATGCTTTGTTTTCTTCATAATCAAGTTGTATTTTCTGTAGCCAAGGCAATTAAAATTTAAACAGCAGCAATTCTAACATAACAAATAACATAAACATTTCTCCCAGTCCATTACAATAGATGGAGTTAGCTTTTGTTAGCATAGTCACCAATTTAAATCCTAGCTTCATTTAGTTTAAAAAAAAACCTTATTACGTTACCTGACTCTGATGGTCTCAAGCTCCTCTGTTGATATCCTTGCAGATGTTTAAATGAAAATTGTACATTTCCGGGATATTGCCAGAATCGTCAGGAAGGATGATTCCCTTGTCCATTGTTATAACCTTCCATTCAACTGTCCCAGAGAAACCTTTGAAGTCTTTACAACTCGCAAATTTAAATTGGCAAGCGCGTGCGTGTGATGAGAACCGTGCGACAGTTTCACAGTGAACCCGCTTGTCGCTACGCCTGTTGGAAGGGCCACGCCACCCGATCTGCCCGCTCGCCTCTCATTGAAAATGTATTACTAGACACTTCAATCTTCCCTCATCTGAAGAGTCCTTAAATGTGATTCACAGCTTCTTGTAACAATCAACATTTTGAAATTATTTTGTGGCCAGACACAGTTTTCAACAAGACATGTAGAGGTAACACCAATTGATGAGCTAAGCAGTGAATGGATTTTACATTTGGAAAGTCACATTTTAGTTTAGGTATAAATCAATTTGTGTTGCTAATAAAAAGTGCTAATAAAAAGTTCCATCACTTGCAATGCAAATTAGTTTTCTGTGCAAAAAGATCTTCGTCAAAGAAAGCTTCCTATGCACTTTGTCTCAGCGAAATTATAACGATTAACTATATTCATGTATATTTATCTATATATCTATATTATCTATATTAGCCATCTTTATCTCTACGTTTGAAAATTACTTGCACTATGTCTGCACTATTTTTGTCTCAGGTGGCTCTCTGTACATGTGTGTTCCTTTTTAAATACACAATATTTTCTTTCATTGATATTTGTATGTTGCATGAGACTCAAGAATTGAATTGCCAACCACTGCTGTTAAAATTGTTGCACATATGAACAATTAAACAATCTTGAATCCCCCATTGATTACCATCACCTTTTTGGGCAGGGATTCTATCTCTTTCTGGCTGGCTATTTAAATGGTATTTCAGTAGCCCTCTGATATGAAGCAATATATCTGTGTTTGTTAAAGGCCTACTTCACCGGTTTGAATATGAAGGTGTATTGAATTCTGAGATCCTATGTAGTATAAATGTGCAATAAATAAATAAAATCGGTTCATCCTAGCCTGAGAAAAGGCAGAAAGAGTGTTTTTTTTAACCCTATATTTCTCTTTCTCGTGACATCACAGAAAGAGAAATATAGGGTTAAAAAAAAACGTACTTTGTAAATATTACTGTCATGTCACAGTAAACGACATCACAGTAATATTTACAAAGTAAGTTTTTTTAACCCTATATTTCTCTTTCTGTGATGTCACGAGAAAGAGAAATATAGGGTTAAAAAAAACACTCTTTCTGCCTTTTCTCAGGCTAGGATGAACCGATTTCAATTTTTTTCGCACATTTATACTACATAGGATCTCAGAATTCAATACACCTTCATATTCAAACCGGTGAAGTAGGCCTTTAAGTTACTTTGCCAGTGTCTCTTTAAAACGGCTGCCCACTACATTTTGAACATGAACGATATTATTTGAGTTGCTTATTTGTTGCTAAAGATACAGTTTGTTTTCTTCTTTTTCATTGCTTATAAGTTACTTTATATCTATCTATCTATCTATCTATCTATCTATCTATCTATCTATCTATCTATCTATCTATCTATCTATCTATCTATCTATCTATCTATCTATCTATCTATCTATCTATCTATCTATCTATCTATCTATCTATCTATCTATCTATCTACTCCTTTGATTTATTCACCACAGAAAGTGCATTCTAGGTCCTTTTTCAGTCAGTAAAATATTGCCTTACCTTCCTTTAAGTTCAGCCAAGAGAGTCTGTGTCCTTACAGCTATGCCACTTCACTCTTGTCCAACAATTAAGTGCGTGTAGTCCTGTTTTCTCTGGTAAATCATGTAATGGCTCATGATTATTTGGTGGTGGATGATTTCCAGTTCCTTTGGCCTGCAGAAAGATTTTAAAATACTTATATTAGACACACATGAGGACAGGAAAACCATGATTGTGTAATGTTTTTTGTTTACTATACTTTTACTATCAGTAACAGAATGGTATAATCCATATTCCCCCTACCTTCCTACTGGGCTGGCAGGCCAACATATTTTTGATATATGCCAAATATCGTACATTTTTCATGGTAATAGTTTGCATTTGGGTGCCTTTGCGCCAAACTATCGTCTGAGGGTAAATACACAGCCTAGGCTCTGACACAGGGATGTAGCTATAGCTACGGGGTCCCCTTTGTTTACATACCTGTTTACAGAGCCTAGGCTGTGTATTCAGTATTTTTTCAGTGCACACACAGTACAGACAGATAGCGGATCACAAGGAGATATAAACTGATTTGGACAAAAATTGATTTTGACAACAAGCGTTCTCCAGAATCACTAACTCCACCTTTAAATGCACTAGAAAAGATAAATAGATACTTTATTCCGATAATGTAGATACTGTATAGACATTTTTAATATCACTTAGGATAAAATGTAATGCCAACTGCTCTGATGAGATTACACCCTATATTAATGTTAAAAAAATTGCTCTAAAACTAGTCATCCTCACCGAGCACCAGTGTTGGTTAACATATACAGGTGATACTCATATTATTAGAATATCATGGAAAATGAATTGGAATTGAGGCAAGCATTCATGCAAAAGGGGCCCAAACCAAGTACTGAGTACATATGGATGATTATACTTTATAGAGGGCCGACATTTCTGTATTTAAAATCCCTTTTTCATTGATTTTTATGAATTATTCAAATTTTCTGAGATTTTGAATTTGGGGTTTTCATAAGCTGTGAGCCATAATAATCAAAATTATAACAAATAAAGGCTTGGAATAGCTAACTTTGCTTGTAATGAGTCTATATAATATATTAGTTTCACCTTTTAAGTTAAATTAACTTTTGCACAATATTCTAATTTTTCGAGTTTCACCTGTAATATGTGGCATTTTATATTGGTAATGAAATGCAAAGTCAAAGGCACAGCTAGCCAGCTACTCTAGCCATGATGGAAATAAAAAAAATGCACGTTTTCCAGTTAGCTAGCAGTTAGTTAGTTGTCGGCTTGCAGTTAGCTAGACAAGACAGGCTACACAGCTTAATGAAAAAAGTTGGGTACTAGCTTAAACTTGACACCGGCAACTATAAAGGTAATAAAGTAGGCTAAAGTGTATTACACCATTACAAAAAGCTGGATAGTTAGCTACTTACATTTATATAGGCCTACAGCATCTCTATTTGGCGCGAAGCAGCGAGGATGGAGAGAGAGAGACAGACAAAACGCCGAACTGCGCTGAAGTTGAACGGAGAGTTTAGGAGATGGTACGGTCCATTGTAGGGGTGTTCGAAATCCTACTACAAGATTATTCCAGACGTGACGTAAGAGAAATATATTTTAATATTTTGGATTTGAACACAAGATGGATGTGTCTAGAGAATAAGCTAATGTAACTTCACTAAGTAGGCCGAAATAACGTATTTGGGTTTTACATGTGGATTACTTGAAGGGGTCCGGACATTTTGGGGTGACCAGCTGACCACTGTATTTTCAATTGTATATTCCATTGTACGTTTTAATCAAAGACTGTAAAAAAAAAAAGTTTTTATTGCAGATGTTAGTGTGTGTAGCTGTGCATTCTCCAGGGAATTCAACATGGAGTCTGTGCATCCTTTGAATTAGTGGAAATATTAACCTATTAGTGAATTTCTTGGGGTTTTTATTTTATTCTATTTCTATATTTTTAATACGTTCTTATTTAATTTTAATTGTTCTAATTGTATATGTTTTATTTTTTAGGTCTATTTTTCTTTATTTGTTTTATATAACTTTTTCAATGTGTATTTTTATTTTAATACATTTAGTTTTCCAACATATTTTATTTTTTATTGCATGTGTGTAGTTGCTATTTTTTTTTTTTAATTTTGTTTAATTGTATATTATTTTATTTTTATTTTATTTTAATTTGTGTACAAAAATTAGGAATTCTTTACGCTTACTTTTTTCTCTTTTTTTTCACCTTTCACCATCACAGACGTCACATGGAGGCGACGTACAGGCGTGTGGTGTTTTTTAATGGAGTGAAACTGCGCATGCGCATTATCAGGAGTCCTTGGCTACTCGGCCTGTTGGAGGTGACTGCAGCTGTGATAAGACACAGACAAAATGCAGAGCTGGACGCCGTTATATCGCTCTCTGGCCACGGTAAGGACGTGATTTAATAACCCAAACAACCAGCGTGTGTTGTCCTTAATGTTTTGGTTATGGTTGGCACCGGGGACACTGTTGTTTTCACGCCCGCGGCCAAGGCCTGGTTAGCGGGTCAGCTAGCAGCTCTACCCTGGTGGAGAAAACAAACGCCAGACTCCATTGGAAAAACCTGCGATTTAAGGATTTATTGTTGTAAATAGCGATATAAATTGTTTTTTAAAGATGTTTTCTAGTTCAATAAGTCTCCTATTTGAATTCGGCATGCGCAAAATGGCCAAAAAGTTACATAGTCAACACTAATTTTCAACTTTTGTTTTGTCTGTCATTATGTCATGTTATCATGCTAACGCAGTTGACGGATATGACCTAACTGCTTAACCTTAAATGCACTGTAGCCTAATGTATTTGGTTATTGTGGCAAGTGACAGATTACAGCACAATGTGAATATTAATGTTGTATTTGTGCCTTTTTGGATATTTTGCTCATGCCGAATTAAAAAACGGAAACTTGTAAAAGTAGCCTATACAACATATTAAAAAAACATCTTAAAATATGTGGATTTCACATCTATTAAATGTGAAAACCACATATCTAATCAATGTAATATCTCAATGTGCCCATATCAGGTTGTGTCATTAGGTTAGGAGTTAGGTAATAACTGATAATAACTACCTTAGCATGCGAACGTGACATAGGCTAGCGAGTGACAGATTACAGCACAATATGAATGTTAATGTTGAATTTGTGCCTTTTTGTCACTTGTATGTCGTGTCCGCATGCTAAGGTAGTTAACAGTTATTATTTTATTTTTTTTACCTTTATTTATACAGGTAAATCCCATTGATACCGAAGACTCTTTTGCAAGGGAGACCTGTTATTACCTAACTCCTAACAAAATGCCTTGAAATGTACATATTGCAAACATGTTGTAAATATTGTTAATTACATTGCACATTTCAATTTAATGTATGGACATTTTTTCTACAGTGTTATTTCTTGTATTCTTTTATATTATTATTTGACTGTGTGGTAGATGTTTGTACTTACTATGCGTTTTATCATGTTGTAAAATTGTGAAAAAAGTACTAAAGAGTCTTCAATCTAACTTGACTTAGGCTGTAGTAACCCATAAAATTGACAGGAATGTTTGCATGCTGTAAAATGTTAGTGTAGCCATAGAAAAGACATCACAGTAATATTTACAAAGTACGTTTTTTTTTTAACCCTATATTTCTCTTTCTGTGATGTCACGAGAAAGAGAAATATAGGGTAAAAAAAAAAACACTCTTTCTGCCTTTTCTCAGGCTAGGATGAACCGATTTCAATTTTTTTCGCACATTTATACTACATAGGATCTGAGAATTCAATACACCTTCATATTCAAACCGGCGAAGTAGGCCTTTAATTCTTGGATTCTTTTATATTATTAATTGACTGCTTGGTTGATGTTTGTTCTTACTACTTTACTTTGCCTGCAGGAACCCTCAGAATGGACCAATATGCTGTAAAATATATAAGCCCAGCCCTTATTTTATATTACTGTGTTAATTCTTGGATTATTTTGTGTTCGACCATATAATTATAATTTTGTTCTTACTATGCGTTTTGTTTCCTTCAATTTAACTTGCCTTAATAACGCTAAAAATAGTCAGAAATATGCTGTATATTATATAAGCCCAGCCATTTCTTCTATAGTGTTAATTATTGGATTCTTTTATATTATTATTTGACCATATAGTTGATGTTTTGTTCTTACTCTGCGTTTGTTTCCTTCACAGCGGAGCCACCACTTTCCCTGCAAACGTCACGGAGCGGCAGTGCTGTCCGTCAGAACTTACGCTGACAAAGCAGCAAGTAAGATAAACCCATCATAACTCGAACTCTTAACTCGAACTCTTATCACTTGGCTGTCCCCATTAACGGCCCTTTCTCCTGTGATCTTTATCCATTAGGGCAGATATTTGGACCTCACAAAGGAGGAAGTTATTGTGATTGTCACAAAATATGAATAATTTGATGCACATTATGTAAATAGATGTTTAAAGCTGATAAATTCATATCAGATTATCGCGAGCAGTTGAATAAGGTGCTGTAGGGGAATAAATAAGCTTTGGCTTCCTCCCACTCCTTTTAGGACACAGACACTACACTTATTTTATAAATATTGTTGTTTCATGTTATGTGTCGTACTTTATTTTTTTCGAAATAAAGACGAAATGATGATTAATGATTAATCAAATATATAACCCACAGTGTAATAACCTGCTGTTAACCCCTCGGGTAGACGTTACAGAGTGCCAAGGGCAAATCGTAACATTTAAAAAAATTCCTTCACTCCTAAAGCGATTGGGGTACTGAACACCATGTCCCGCTGATGTGTATACTGCCACTGCTGCCCTGCTTCTTGCCCTGAAGATGTCTGTGTGTAAATGTTGTTGTTGTTGCTTTTGTTGTTGTTGTTGTTGTTGTTGTGTTGTCCTGCTTGTTGTTTTTTATATGAGACCAAAGACAAATCACCACACCGTGGACAATAAAGAATTAACTAACTAACTGTGTTTCCTCTCTGTAGTTGATGCAGACGTCACAGTGGTCGGCTCCGGGCCGGGCGGATACGTTGCTGCCATCAAAGCCTCACAGCTCGGCTTCAAGGTCAGACGCAATTTCATTTATTTTTTATTTAATTTTTTATTTTGAACGATTTAAAATACACAAAGACATTACATATGAATGCGCATCTCTTGATTGTTTTTTTAATCAATATTTATTTGATATAACATTTATATATTTATTGTTTTTTCCTTTATTTTTACAAGAACATTGACTATTAACTATACAACTCAAGTTATGAGATATTGTCTATGTTATCATAGATATTTATTGTTTTTAATTTTTAATTAAATCCTAAATCTTACAGACAGTGTGCGTTGAAAAGAATGTAACTCTGGGAGGAACCTGTCTTAACGTCGGCTGCATCCCCTCAAAGGTAAAGAAACAAATTTGTCTAACTGATCAATCTTTAAACAGTAAAATAGTCTCCTTTGCTGTTACATGTAATGTATGATCATCAGAGGAAAAATTAGACTGTTTCAGAAATATTTAAAAGTTTCTTGTACCACCTTTTAACAAGATGATACAATTGCACAGATTTAATATATATTTTCTCTCCAGGCGCTGCTGAACAACTCCTACTTGTACCACCAGGCTCACGGGAAAGACTTTGAAAGCAGAGGCATCGAAAGTAAGAATCTTAACTGAACATTAAAGGGACGTTTTTGACATTTTGTGATTCTCATTGTGAGAAACCTGGACGTAGAAGGTATAAAATTCATGCCCGATCATCGAAGGCTTACCTCATGTCAACCGACAGTGTTTTAGTAATGACTCTGAATTCCTCATGGGGGCGACAGAAGTTACGCACTATAGCTTTAAAGAGACAGAACATTTCAGACAGAGAGGAGATTGGACTACAATGGCACTGTGAGAAATATATAAAGGTTTTTTTTTGGACACTACACCATAAAAACAGTGCCTAGTAGAAACCCAGATTACAATTTTTAACCTCAAAATTAGCATAATATGTCACCTTTTTATATTTGAGCAAGCACACCCTCCTAATATATCATTTTAAAATGCTGATATGTTGGATTTCTCTCTCAGTTTCAGGCATCACGTTGAACCTGGAGAAGATGATGGCACAGAAGAGCGGGGCCGTCAAAGCACTGACAGGAGGAATTGCACATTTATTCAAACAGAACAAAGTAAGTCTTTCTATATGTCTGTCTGTATATCTATCTATCTATCTATCTATCTATCTATCTATCTATCTATCTATCTATCTATCTATCTATCTATCTATCTATCTATCTATCTATCTATCTATCTATCTATCTATCTATCTATCTATCTATCTATCTATCTATCTATCTATCTATCTATCTATCTATCTATCTATCTATCTATCTATCTATCTATCTATCTATCTATCTATCTATCTATATATATTTTTTATTTTAACAGTGAAATTGACAAACAATAAAAGTAAAATAAGTCAATAAAAAGTGAGCAATATTGCACTTAATCAAAAATAATAATAATTGCATATAAAATAGAGCCAGATGTAAATAGATGGATAGATATATAGATATAGATAGATGGATGAGACAGATAGACAGACAGATAGATTGATAAATAGGTTTATTGATTGATAGATGGATAAATGATTAACTAAATATTAACCCTCCTGTCAGGTGACCCATGTGAGCGGCGTTGGGCGGGTGAGCGGTAAGAACCAGGTTATCGCCACGGCAGCAGACGGCAGCGAGCAGGTCATCAACAGCAAGAACATTCTCCTAGCAACCGGCTCCGAGGTCACTCCCTTCCCCGGGATACAGGTACGGCGGCCATGTTTCAAAATGATGAGAAAACTTTATTGAAAAGACTTTAACATTATGTCATTATTTTACTGCACGGAATGGAAAACACTTTATTGAAAAACTAAGGTCACGATTAGATTAAATTCTCCTTTTCTTTGTTTATTGTTTGTTTTTTTCCTTCAGCACAGATAGCTGTGCCATTTTAGACTTAACCATTCTAGGGTCGTTGGTTTTATGTCATGAAGCATGGCAGTCAAATATACAGTCAAATTTTGTATTTATTATTTAATCAAAACAACTATTTTTAAAATGGGAGCTGTGTTTATAAAATCAGTAAATACATGAGGAAAGTCATTTAAAAAGTAATTTGTTGTTTTTTCCCTTCCAGATTGATGAGGAAACCATTGTGTCGTCGACGGGCGCCTTGTCCCTCACCAAAGTCCCAGAGACGATGATTGTGATCGGAGCCGGAGTCATCGGCGTGGAACTGGTCAGTGTCACTACAAAAAACAAATCATTCATTCATTCATTCATACAGGCTGATTTAGGAGTGGCTAGATTGGGCTAAAAATATGTAAAAAGAAGTAGCTCATTCAAAGGGAGGAACAAATCAAATCAAATCAGTTTTATTTGTATAGCCCAAAATCACAAATACATTTGTCTCAGTGGGCATTACATTTCATACAATATGATATATGATACAATATGACACCCTGGCCTTACACCCTTAGCTCGGCTGAGAAAAAACTCCCAGTAAAAACCCTTTACCGGGATTAAAAAAATTGAAGAAATCTCAGGGAGAGTCGACAAAGTAAGGGATCCCTCTCCCAGGACGGACATGCTGCAATAGATGTCATAAGTAGAGAAAATCACGAAGGAATTTGATCATTGACCAGGTGATTACATGGTAATACTAAAGTAAAGTGCGAATAGTGTGAATAACCTGTCTTATAGCAATGAAAGTAGCCCAATATTTATTTGCTCAAAACTAAGGTTAAAATATTGAAGAGTTTTATGATAGAAGTCATTGGGCTAAAAGTGTGTTGCGTCTAGCTAGTCTAGGGATAAAGGAAGCAACATAAAACCAGTTGTAAATGGTAAATCAAAGTTTTTTTTATTTAATAATACAGATTTAGATTGTTCAGGACAAAACATAAGGTTTAAAAAAAAAAAAAAAAAAAAAAGTCCATATACATGAAACTCAAAAGCCATCATGTGATCGGTTTCCAGATTGGGTTAAAATATGAAAAAAATAAGTTGGGGCGACCGTGGCTCAGGTGGTAGAGCAGGTCGGCCAATGATCGAAGGGTTGGCGGTTCAACCCCCGCCCTGCTACTCGTGTCATGGTTGTTGCGTCCTTGGGCAAGACGCTTCAACCACCTTGCCCCGTGTGAATGTGTATGACTGCTGTATGTTTGAGGTGGTGGTCAGAGGGGCCGTTGGCGCTGAAATGGCAGCCACGCTTCCACCACGGTATGACTGTGTGAATGAATGGAACCTGGAACCCTGTAAAGCGCTATATAAATCCAATGCATCATTATCATTATTTTAAGTAATTTGAGTGTAATTCCCCTCCCATCCTGCAGGGGTCGGTGTGGCAGCGTCTGGGCTCTAAAGTGACGGCGGTGGAGTTCCTGGGTCACGTGGGCGGCCTGGGCATCGATATGGAAATGTCCAAAAACTTCCAGAGGATCCTCCAGAAACAAGGATTCAAGTTCAAGCTCGGCACCAAGGTCATGGGCGCCACCAAGAGGCCCGACGGCAAGATAGACGTGGCGTGAGTTTAAACTAGTGTATACAGGGGTCCTATGGATAGTTTAATGAGTCTTAAAGCTGGGGTGGAGGATTTGGGGAGAAAATGGCAGTATGGATAGAGATTTGAATCCAAATACCTCAACCGCTCCACTTGTTCTCTTTGGTCCCTCCCTGACACGCTCTACACCAACAAAGTCGTGCCAAAGTGAATGGACAGTCCCAACAGCTAATAAGAACAGAGAATCGTATTTTCTTTTTTTTCTTTTTTATTATTGGAGCCTCGCTCTGATTGGTCAAAGTGTTCCGCTCATGTTAATTTTGACCAATCAGAAATCACATACCCCAGCTTTAAATCAATATTTCAGAAGTAAAATATAGACGTGGCGTGAGTCAAACTAGTGTATACAGGGGCCCTATGGATAGTTTAAAAGGCATTTTATGTAGTTGTCTTATAATTATAAGGTTTTAATTGATGTTTAAGTGTCTTAAATCAATATTTCAGAAGTCAAAGATCGACGTGGTGTGAGTTCAAATCATTTATCTGGTCCTACAGATTTTATTTAAAATTTTCCCTGACCCAAAAGTCACTGATTTTAGTTTCGTATTTCTGTGAAACTGGTTTTAAGTGGCATTATAACATTTAATCCAACCTAATTTAAGATGTAGGAATCTTTTAAAAAAACGTCACCAGATGTTTGTATTGACTCTCTCTATCTCCCTCTCTCCCCCCCTCCCTCCCTCCCTCCCTCCCTCCTTCTCTCTGTCCCTCCCTCCCTCCCTCCCTTCCTCCCTCTCCCCCTCCCTCCCTCCCTCCCCCCTCTCTCTCTCTCTCCCTCCCTCCCTCCCTCTCTCCCTCCCTCTCCCCCTCCCTCCATCCCTCTCTCTCTCTCCCCCCCTCCCTCCCTCCCTCCCTCTCTCCCCCCTTTCAGAGTGGAGGCTGCGGCGGGCGGTAAGAACGAGACCCTGACATGTGACGTGCTGCTGGTTTGCATCGGCAGACGGCCGTACACTCAGAGCCTCGGACTGGACTCGGTCGGCATCGAGCTGGACAACCGAGGACGCATCCCCGTCAACGGCCGCTTCCAGACCAAAGTACCAAGGTGTGTGTGTTTGAAATTGTTAAAGGGACACTGTGTAACATTTTAAGTAAGTTATTAGCTAAAATCAATATCTTCATTCATCAATATGTCCTCATTGGTGTAAAATCACCTCTGCCAATAATCTGAATTATCCTCCTGAGCGGAGAATTACAAATATTAATATTACATTTTGTACATTGAGCAGGCAGGTCTTATGGAGGAATCCATGTTGGTTGGAATGTCATCAGGTGCATTGTTTAGAATTTAGAATTGTTCTTGTCCTTAAAGGCCACTGTAGCTTCTGTTATTATTCTAAAGGGTTGGGGTTACCCAGGGAGCGTTGCATTCTAGAACTTTGTAGAACTTTCTTGATGATGTCATATTACACAGTGTCCCTTTAAGTTATTTAGGTGGAGGCTTCAAATAAGCCCACTGGTTTGTTTTGCCTTTTCATGCACTGTATTCGTTTATCTTGTCATTTTGTAAATTTTAAATTGTAAAAAAAACAAGTACCAAGGAGCAACAAACTGATCTTTTAACAACTCTGAAGAGGGCTATAAAAACATGTTCTGCTTATTGATGATCCGTCTGAATCTTTCAAGCCAGTTAACATATAGATAGATATTTTTTATGAATAAACATTGTGTGATAATGGTCTCATAAATGCATTACATGAAATAACTGTGATTAAAATATGTGACATTTAAAAAAAAAGTACCAACAGAACAGTAACTAATAAACTCTACTGGCAATTTTAATGACAGCTATGATGAAATGTTTAAACATGAGAGCCACCTTCACTGGACTGCACATATCTTCCATTTTTCATCCAACATTTATGCTTATTTCCCCCCCGGTATCTTTGCTATCGGTGATGTGGTGGCCGGTCTACTACAGCTATTGTCTTTTTAACTCTGTCTGTCTGCATGCAGTTGACATAACAATGGGACATATTTTTACTTATTTATTTCATCCTAACATGGTTACTTTTTTTTTCTTTTTTTTTTTTTTTTCTAAACCTTTATTTATACAGGTATATCCCATTGAGTCCGAAGACTCTTTTGCAAGGGAGACCTGTTTTCCTTTCCCACGTTACCATTCACACACACATTCATACACCGATAGCAGCAGGCTAACTATCTCGACATTCACACGAGGCAAGGTGGGTGAAGTGTACTTGAAAAATCCTATCCTAAACATTTGCTTCTCTCCCCCCCCCCCCCCCCCCCTCAGTATCTTTGCTATCGGTGACGTGGTAGCCGGTCCCATGCTGGCCCATAAGGCGGAGGACGAGGGAATCATCTGTGTGGAGGGGATGGCCGGGGGGCCGTGCACATCGACTACAACTGTGTTCCCTCCGTCATCTACACCCACCCTGAGGTCGCCTGGATCGGAAAGACTGAGGAGCAACTCAAAGAGGAGGTGAGGCCGAGGAATGCTACAGCTAAGTGTCTCTTAACTGTCTTTGTCTGCATGCAGTAGACACACATGGGACATACTTTTACTTATTTATTTCATCCTAGCATTGCGCCTTGATCTTGCCTCTTGCTTTAAACCTGCAGTGTGTAGAATGTTGGGTTTTATTTCCTAGCAGATTTTGTAGAAAGTAATTAGAATATCCATAAGTACATTTAATTTAGTGCATAATAGCTGAAGAAAATGTTTTGAATTATTTATTTTTTCACTTAGAAAGGGTCTCGTATATGTCCATATTTCTGCATATTTTGGACCAAGGCCTAGTGCCGCCATCTTGAAAGTGTCATAGTTGGAATGTCATCAGGTGCATTGTTAACAATTTAGAATTGTTCTTGTCCTTGAAGGCCACTGTAGCTTCTGTTATTATTCGAAAGGGTTGGGGTTACCCAGGGAGTGTTGCATTCTAGAACTTTGTAGAACTTTCTTGATGATGTCATATTACACACTGCACCTTTAACTGTCTTTGTCTGCATGCAGTAGACACACATGGGACATACTTTTACTTTATTATGGTCCCTAACTGGTAACACTTTACAATAAGGGACTTTACCTGTTCCTTTATGCTTAGTTAATGCTTAAATAGACGTTAGTTAAACCTGCAGTGTGTAGAATTTTGGGTTTTATTTCCTGGCAGATTTTTTTGAAAGTAATTATAATATCCATAAGTACATTTAATTTAGTGCATAATAGCTGAAAAAAAATGTTTTGAATTATTTTTCTTTTCCTTAGAAAGGTGAGGAATGCTACACAATTGTCTTTTAAAGGCCTACTAAGCAATTTAATCCAGAACACATTTTGTCAAAATCAGCTAATATCTACTCAGCATCCGCTACCTGTCTGTCATGTTGCGATTAACATCAGATCAGCTGAAAGCATACACACATCTTTTGCTGCAGCCTTAAAACACATCTCTTCAGACTGCACTTTGACAAGAAAAAAAAGTCAATTGTTACACCTCCGTGTAGCACGTACATGTGGCACTTTGTAGTTTAGTTTATTTGAAGCTATAGTACTTACGCATGTGTGTGTGTGTGTGTGTTTGTGTGTGTCTGTGTGGTATTTGAAGCTATAGTACTGACGTGATTCCCGTTGTTCTGAGTTTGTACCTTCATGGTTGAATGCACTTAATGGAAGTCGCTTTCGATAAAAGTGTCAGCTAAATAAAATGTAATGTAATGTTTGCACACTGAAAAAAAAAGTCAGGTATTTACACACAACAGCAAAGAAGCTGTTTATGTTTATACTACTACTGCATCTGACGACATGTATCGGGACATCTTAAATCTTTTTCCATAGCAAGGAAGTATGGCGATTGGAACGCAGCCTTAGTTAGAGGAACTAATATCCCAGGTTACATATGTTCTCTTTGGAGTTTTTCGGCTCCTAAATCTCTAACCCTCCCCCCTCTCCCCTCCCCCTCCCTCCTCTCCCTTCAGGGCGTCAATGCACCTGATGACATTCCAACTATGACACTTTCAAGATGGCGGCACTAGGCCTTGGTCCAAAATATGCAGAAATATGGACATATATGAGGCCCTTTCTAAGGGAAATAATAATAATAAAAAAAAAAAATCAGCTATTATGCACTAAATTAAATGTACTTATGGATATTATAATTACTTTCTACAAAATCTGCTAGGAAATAAAACCCAAAATTCTACACACTGCAGGTTTAAATAGTAAAACGAGAGACACTGAATATTTGGAGTGGTCTCTTCATTTTTTCCAGAGCTGTATGTTCTCTCTGTGGTTTTTCGGGCTCCTAAATCTCTAACCCTCCCCCCTCTCTCCCCCCTCCCCCTCCTCTCTCTTCAGGGCGTCCCGTACAAAGTGGGGAAGTTCCCGTTCGCAGCAAACAGCCGAGCGAAGACCAACGCAGACACGGACGGTCTGGTGAAGATCCTCGGACACAAGGAGACGGACAGGCTGCTGGGGGCACACATCATCGGAACGGTAAGAGAGATTTATTTTAACTTTTTTAGTTTATTTTTTGGCATTTTTAACTTTATTAGACAGTTTGGAGAGACAGAGATGAAATGGGGCAGAGAGGGGAATGACATGCAGACAGAACGACCCGGGCTTGATAAAAAAAAAAAAAAATCCAGTATCTCAAAATATTAGAATATTTAGAAAAAGGATTAAATAAAACCAATCAAAAAAAGTATTTTTAACACAGACATTTTGTTTGTGATGTTTATTCTAGATTAATTTCACTTAATTTAAAATGAATCTAGAATATATGAAAGTTTCACCTTTTTTTGAATTATATTACAGAACAAATGATATTCAATAAAAAAATAGATGCACCTGAATATAAATCATATCAATAATTATTATTAGATTGTTGTTATCACACAGAACGCACGTGTCAAGAACTGAGAATGTATTTAAATCAGAGACCATAAATAATTCATAATAGATAATTAATTTTTTTTTTTTTGCCTTTATTATTATTATTATTTTATTATTATTTTATATATTATTATTATTGTTAGTGTTATTATTATTATAGGTTTTTATTATTATTATTATTATTATTATTATTATTATTATTATTATTATTATTATTATTATTATTATTATTATTATTATACTGTATAACGCCTGTGTTTGCGTGTTCCCGCCTGTAGGGGGAGGAGAGATGATCAACGAAGCGGCTCTGGCCATGGAGTACGGAGCCTCATGTGAAGACATCGCCAGAGTCTGCCACGCTCACCCTGTAAGTAAAAACAGTATAAATAAGGATATCAGATGAGCAAAGTTTGAAGAAAATCCTTCAAAGCGTTAATGATAGATAGATAGATACTTTTTATTACAGACTCTAAGTCCAGATAATACAAAAGAACATAAAACAATACAAACAGCGACGACAACAACAACAACAACATACAAGGTTGTCTAGCAACCCCCTATTAAAAGACACTTATTTTATTAAGTCACAATTAAACTGAAATTACTTCTTAATCTGACTTCCTTTTCTTTTCTCTCTCTCCCTCCCTCTCCCCCCTCCCCTCCCTCTCCCCCTCTCTCTCTCTCTTCTTTTCCCTCTCTCTCTCCCCCTCCCTCCCTCTCCCTCTCTCCTCTCCCCCTCCCTCTTCTCTCTCCCTCTCTCCTATCTCTCCCCCCTCCCTCCCTCCCTCCCTCCCTCCCTCCCTCCCTCCCTCCCTCCCTCCTCTCTCTCCTCTCCCCTCTCTCCCCCCCTCCCTCGCTCTCCCCCTCTCTCCCCCCCTCTCTCCCCCCTCCTTCCCTCTCTCCCTCCCTCCCTTACTCCCTCCCTCTTCCCTCCCTCTCCCTCCCTCCCTCCCTCCCTCCTTCCTACAGACGGTGTCGGAGGCTTTCAGAGAAGCGAATCTCGCCGCAACGTTCGGCAAAGCGATCAACTTCTAAATCTAAAAAAATGGCCGCTGTCGCACCTCATCAGTCAACATCAGAGAAGGACCCCCCCTCCCCCTCCCTCCTCTGTGTGTTTGAATACAAAACTGTACCACATCTAGTTCATATGTTATTTAAATGTTTCAATAAAATCCTAAAATGAGGGGTAAAACAAACAACGGACTGCGCATCAGTCTTTTTCGCTTTTCAAAAACACAAACAGGTGTAAAAAAAAAAAAAATTGAATATCGTGGAAAAGTCGATTTAAAAAGTGAACGTTTCATATATTCTTGATTCATTAGACAAAGTGAAATATGTCAGGACCCACACACACACACACACACACACACACACACACACACACAGAGAGGCCATTCAGTTGTGTTAATGTTGTTTATTACAGCTGACAGCTCATGGAAAATCCATTATCTCAAAATATTAGAATATTACATAAAAACAATCCAAATAGGGATTTATAATACAGAAATGTCAACCTTCTGAAAAGTATGTTTATTCTAGATGTATTTCACTTTATACGTAATGAATCTAGTATATATATAAAAGTTACGCTTTTTGAATAAGATTACAGCAAATAATGTTACTTTTCATTTGATATTCAATTTTTTTTTTAGATGCACCTGTAGTTTCACTGATCAGAGCATATTATATTATGCAAGTCATTTTAACGTACATAGAGATATAAATATTACTTTGGCTGCGGTATGTCGTGTGAAGGAAGAAGGGAGTGCTATATTTTTTTTCTGTTTTTTACAGTGTGGAAGAATATTTTCATCACAAATATGACGTGTAATCAGAGCAGGAAACAGGAGGCACATTTTAAAGGTTTCAATTTGAATCTTAAAGTTGAATTTTGTGATTCTAAACATTCATCAACTGGATTATCAGTATATGTTTAGTCGTGGTTCGGAAACTTGGGAAGTTGAGGCAAGATATATATATTCTTTTTTCAAATTGTTAACCCTGTGGACAATAAAGATATATGAAAACATTTTATTAATTTTTTTTTTTTCGTTAAGAAATAATCATCAAAATGTAGTAAAAATTATCTTGTTAAACTGTAATTTTAAAGTTGAATTTTGTGATTCGAAACAGTCACAAACTGGATTATCAATATATTTCTTTCAGTACTTGGAAACTCGGGAGGTTGAGGAAAGATTTATTAAAAAAAAATCTAATTTCCAATGTTCAATAAAGAAATATATTACTTTTTTTTAAATGAAATGCAAGTGGCTTTTAGTTTGTTTACTAAGAAACACTTTGACATTTGTGCAAAACTGCATCGAATTCCTCTGCAAATTCACTGTTGTTTTACTCTTTAAAAAGGCGAATATATTGCATAATAAAATCCATCTATAGACCAGAGCTGTTGATATTTGGTGGTGGATATTTTCCTGCTCTGATTACTTTACCGTGACTGGCTGTGGCCTGCTCTTGCTTATCAACATTAAAAAACCCAATAAATGCAGTTTGAGTTAAATAAGAAATGTGTGTCCGTGGTGAATTACTAAATGGTAAAATGGACTCCACTTAAAAAGCTCTTTTCCCTGGTTTTTCACAGACCCAAAGCGCTTTACATTGTTTTGTACACATTCACCCATTCACACACACATTCATACACCGATAGCAGCAGCAGCTACCACGCAGGGTGCAGGCTAACTATCAGGAGCAGTTTAGGGTTCAGTGTCTCTTTGCCCAGGGACACTTGGACATGTGGCGGGGAGACGGGGGATCCAACCACCGACCCTGTAACCCAGTGGACGACCACCCTACACACTTCACCACAGTAAGGTTGCGTTCCGAATCGCATACTCTTTATTTTTTCTATTCTACATACTACATCCGACGATAAAAATAATCTAGTTAGGATGCAGTAGGCATACTATTGGGACATACTTTACTCTCTTATTTCATCATAACATTGCGCCTTGATCTTGCCTCTTGCTTTTATATCCGTCGCATCCTTGTTTGTTTTCATATGGAGGCTTCGTCGATGTGACGTCACTTCACGTGCGCACTGGATTGTGGGTCAGAATTGCCCAAATAGGATGCAGTTTTCAACACTAACAATCTTGGCCGCATGAAGTAGGACATCCGGGTACTTCTAACCATCCTAAATCTGGCCACAAGAATCGGGACATCCTAAATCTTCTTTCTACCATACTGAATAGTAGAAAGTATGCGATTCGGAACGCAACCTAAGTTTCAGTTCTGCACATGGATTGAAACTAAATGGTGTGTATGTTTCGTCATCAAAACACATGTAAAGGTAAAAACAATGTAATCTGTATGTCTCCTTATAATACATTGAATGCAATTATTTATTTTAAACAATTTAAAAATGACTGAAAAACGTAGCGTTCAGCCATGGAGTTCTAGGTGTTTGTTCCTGAACCAAAAATAAATGCAATAAAGGTGTAGTCAGCAATTCTGGAGAACGCTTATTATCAAAAATCACTTTTCGTAAAAATCAGTGAATATCTCATCACAATCCGCTACCTGTCTGTACCTTGTGTTAATACACAGCCTAGGCTCTGTAAACTGGTATGTTATGCTAGCTATGGTGTGGCCCCTTTGTTTACACACCAGATTACAGACCCTAGGCTGTGTATTAACACTGGATTTCTCTTCAGAAGTCAAAGTGTAATAGGAAGGCGCCTATCAGCTTCTGAGTAATCCTTCATCAAACGAAGGAGTTCCTCACAGTAGCTGTTGTTTCATAAGACGACTCATATTTGAATAACTGGTATTTTAGCAGCAACGACTCCACCTCTGTTTGACTACTGTGTGCGTAGGTTAGTGTGTGTGTGTGTGTGTGTGTGTGCGTAGGTTAGTGTGTGTGTAAGTGTGTGAGTCTGCGTGTGTGTGTGTGTGTGTGTGTGTGTGTGCGTGTGAGTCAGTGTGTGTGCGTACGTGCGTGTGCCTGCACTAGTATGCTTGTGTGTGTGTGTGCGTGTCAAGTGTGTGTGCTTAAGTGCGTGTGTGTGTGTGTATGTTAAAAGTGTGTGTGTGTGTGTTAGTGTGTATGTGTGTGTTAAGCAATGTGTGTGTTTGTGTGTGTGTGTTAGTGTGTATGTGTGTGTGTTAAGCAAGTGTGTGTGTGTGTGTGCACGTTAGTATATGCTTGTGTGTGTGTGTTAAGTGTGTGTGTGTGCACGTTAGTATATGCTTGTGTGTGTGTGTTAAGTGTGTGTGTGTGTGTTAAGTGTGTGTGTACAGCAGGTGTGGTGGCTGCTGCAGCTTGAAGTGAAGTGGACAGACTTCAGGAGCTGAAGATGGCGCATTGAAACTGAGCAAGAAAAATAATTTAAAGAAGAATAAAGATTTATCTAACGGCCGTGTGAACAAACAGAGAAGACATGAGATTGGAAATATAACTCCTCGTCACTCTAAGGTAATTGTGGACTTTTTCTATCCATATTCCTGTCGAGAAAATACTATAAAATGTTGTTTTTGTTATGTTCAAATGGTCTCTCGTTGTTCAAAAGCTTGTTTTTGTGTGATCATAGGCCACTTTTACAGTTTCAGCAGCAGCATTTGTATTTTTATACTTAATTTTCCTTTTGAATAATAATACATTGTATATTGCGGTTTTCTAAAAGTCTCCAAGACACTGCAAACCAAAGTTAAAGCAACTTTAACTTCACAATACTACCCTTTTTAAGACATTTTGAAAGCATATAGAATGTTGAAGACATTTTATAAACACCTAAAATTAATTTAATTGGATTTTTAAACGTTTAAGACTTCATTGTGGAACCCCTGGATTGGTTGGTTGATTCTTTGATTGATTTTACATTCACAAAAAATGTTGCACTGCAGGATAAATTAACTCACAAAGCACTAAAGTACAAGAGCTAATATCATTATTCAATTCATTTACACAAATTAAGGTCGAAAATATTTCAAAAGATGCATTTTACAAGAGTTTTATAGCACATGATACAGAGTTGTTTCTATAACAGAAAAAAAACACTTAAAGGAATACTTCACCCATACGAAACCGGCGTTCTATCATTATAAAATCACTATTATGATATAATGAATGAGGTTTTTCTTCCCTCAGTCTTCCCCTGGCCCAGCTGTCCTGTTAATCCTAACCCTACATTTTACCATGTGTGATGTCATGCATGGGAAAATGTAGGGTTAGACAGTGAGACCATAAAACACTCTTTCTGCCTTTTTTCTCAGGCTAGGATGAACCGATTTCTAAAATGTCTGCACATTTATTCTACATAGGATCTCAGAGTTCAATACACCTTCATATTTCCACCAGTGAAGTAGGTACTTAAGCAGATATAATTATTCTGTCTGTCTGCCTCTTAGCGTGTCAGTGTAAAGTGTGTACACAGCTCCGGGCTGCTTGTGAACTCGTGTTAAAGTAAACTTGTTTTTGAAGCCACTTGAACATTTCACCAGGTGATAATAACACGCTTAACCTGCCTCTGAGTTTCTCTCTGCAGCGGGAATTAAATTAAATTTGCTTCAATACATTTTTGAAGCTATTGCACTTCATTTTTTACACTTTATACACAGTGCTTGAAATGGCGGGGGGTGGAGGGGTTGTGTGTGCCAGTACTCCCTTATTTACATATAAGCATGCGTAACAGTAAAGCATTGTTACCTTCTGAATTTTAAGAAACCTAATAACGTAGTGTTTTCCATTAAAAAAATTGTATACGAGAATCTGATATTGCGAGAGCAGAGTAGAGAGCAAATGACAAGTGCTGGTACACAAGTCAAACTCATAGTTCGCTATGGTATAAAATGTGGAAGTGCGAGTACTGCATACTGTTGAATACTGGCCCACTTTGAGCAATGTTTTATACATCAAATACTGCCATAGAACAGCTAAGGTTTCTTCACTTAAAGACCTACTTCACCGGTTGGAATATGAAGGTGTATTGAACTCTGAGATCCTATTTAGTATAAATGTGCAAAAAAAAAAAATTGGTTCATCCTAGCCTGAGAAAAGGCAGGAAGAGTGTTTTATGGTCTCACTGTCTAACCCTACATTTTTCTTACTGTGACATCACAGTAAGAAACATTTAGTGTTAGGATTAACAGGACAGCTGGGCCAAGGGAAGACTGAGGGAAGACTCAGGGAAGAAAAACCTAATTCATTATATTATATTAGTGATTTTATAATGATAGAACGCCGGTTCCGTATGGGTGAAGTATTCCTTTAAGAGATGCAATGATGATGTTTGTAAAAAAATACATTATGTGGCCTCAACTTACAAAGGCTTAGGGCCAAGATCCTAGGGAGCGTTATCAAG
The DNA here is from genome assembly GCA_026122265.1 of Ammodytes dubius. Classification (NCBI taxonomy): domain Eukaryota; kingdom Metazoa; phylum Chordata; class Actinopteri; order Uranoscopiformes; family Ammodytidae; genus Ammodytes; species Ammodytes dubius. The sequence continues at coordinate 2,374,793 of CM047513.1, read as the reverse complement.
TATTATTAAAGGTCCCTCCCCTGTGTAACATTTAGGGAACAATTTGCATTATAATGGTTAGCAATGTAACAAAAATGTAAGAAAAGATAGAATTTTCTTTCAAACATATTATATATTATGTAGCATAACATATATGAGCTGATAAAAACGTTGCATCACGTGAATATTTGCTGAAATTGTAGTGAAACAAATGGGGGGAAAAGGGCATACATGTAGTTATTTAAAACTGTGGTTACTTTTCTCCACCAATCACAGTCGCATCGTAATTTTCTGATTCTTATTTGCTCTGTTAGATCAGACTCTGTGGGGATTGTATGGCTGCAGGTTGTAAAGCAATTATTATTAACAATCTGTAGCCATGAAAAAGTTATACTTACTTTGTTTTGTTTGATAAAAATTGCCCTTAATTTGAGAGCCTCTACCTCAATTTCATTGTACTATGTGCAATGACAATATAGATATAGAGAGTCTGATTCTGAGGACAGGAAGTGTGACTGTGACTTTCACTGTTTTGTTTGGGCAAGGCAAGGCAAGTTTATTTCTATAGCACAATCCAGACACAAGGCCACTCAAAGTGCTTTACAGGGGCAAGATTAGAATACATAAAACACATTATAAAACATTTAAAAGCGAATAAAATAAAAATTGCAGGTTAAAATGGAAACAAAAAAGTCTTCAGACTCGATTTAAAAGAACTGAGGGTTGCAGCAGACCCCAAGTTTTCTGGGAGTTTGTTCCAGATATTT
>CM047513.1:2351547-2371547 GCA_026122265.1 Ammodytes dubius | reverse complement strand
GTCTATGTGTTTTTGTTTTGTTGTACCCAAAAATTTTAAAAACCCAATAAATAAATTGAACAAAAAAAAAAGAAATAAACTTGCCTTGCCTATCAGTGTTACTCCATAACTGAACCATATTAACAATGACTAACATTTTTTCACAATTTTCTTCTCTATTTTTTTCTCTATATTCAGACTAAAAAAACTCCCTTTCTCTTCCAGATCTCATCTCTTCATCCTTTACCATCATGTCGACTAACCATCCATCCCCTAACTCCACCCATCCTTCACCCCAAACTACCCCAAATCCAGCCCCTAATTCCAGCCATACTTTAGCTAAACCCACCCCCCCTCCACCCAGCACTGCCGCCCTGAGAATGACAACACTCCCGGCCATCCACACGACCAACTCCACTCACACTAACACCACAGTCAACCCGGCAGTCGCTGCAATTTCCGGCTTCGTCAACGATATACTAAACAAGATCCCACGTGAGTCAATGCTGGCTGCAGCTTTATATGATTTCTGATTGGTCAAAGTTAACATGAGCTGTACACTTTGACCAATCAGAGCAGGGCTTTTTAGTATGAGTAGGACGTTAGTAGGGCTTTTCAAACACAGCCTTTAGTCCTTGGAATGAAAGGAAACTTGTAGTTAGAGATGCCATCAGTTGCATTGTGGGAAATGTAGGATCCAGTACTAAATTCTGTGCGTTAGTAGGGCTTTTAGTATGAGGGCTTTTAGTACGAGTAGGACGTTAGTAGGGCTTTAGTATGAGTAGGACATTGGTAGGGCTTTTAGTATGAGTAGCACATTAGTAGGGCTTTTAGTATGAGTAGGACATTAGTAGGGCTTTTAGTAAGAGTAGGACATTAGTAGGGCTTTTAGTATGAGTAGGCCGTTAGTAGGGCTTTTAGTATGAGTAGGATGTTAGTAGGGCTTTTAGTACGAGTAGGACGTTAGTAGGGCTTTGGTGTAGGGCGTGTCAGGGAGGGACCAAAGAGAACAAGTGGAGCGGTTGAGGTATTTTGATTCAAATCTCTATCCCAACTGCTATTTTCTCCCCAAATCCTCCACCCCAGCTTTAATGTAAGTAAGTAAGCTTTATTTATATAGCGCCCTTCACAGACCAGGGTCACAAGGCGCTTTACATATTTTTACATTTCATACACACACTCAAACACCGATGGCAGTAGCTGCCATGCAAGGCGCTTTCTGAACCATCGGGAGCAATTTGGGGTTCAGTGTCTTGCCCAGGGACACTTTGTTATGTGGCGGGTATGCGAGGAATCGAACCTCCGACCCTGCACTCCAGAGGCAATCTTCCTACCCACTTCGCCACTGCCGCCCCTGACACTAAACCGGTACGAATACATCCTACAGAACTCTTTGGCATTCAGACTGCTCGCCTGTTTGATCCCCACCACGAGCTGGAAGAGGGTGGGACACAAAACTGACTATTCAGGGGAACCTCGTCAATATCACACATCAAAAGTGTTTTTGGAGATGTTTTTGAATTGGAAATTAATTTATTCTGACAAGTTTAGAAAATAAGAAAATTAAAATAAACAAGTTTTTACAACATAAAAAGAGTACTAGGGCCACAGGGAAGAAAAAATTAAAATTAAGAGGAGTATTTTTTCATTTTTTTAGGGTTATCCTTGCATTTGTCCGGTACCCGATAGTTCAGCTTGCACGGACTTGGCTTGGCCCAAATCCTCCACCCCAGCTTTAACTCTGTGCATGTATAATGTGCTGAACCAGTATTCCTGTCTCCTTTAGTGCCGCGGTGGTTGATCTACGCCATCTTTATCCTCGGCATCCTGCTGATTCTGATCTGCTGTCTGTGTATCTGTAAGAGATGCTGCTGCAAAGGAAAGAAGAAGAAGAAGAAGAAAGACGATAAACTCAGTCTGATCGAAGTGAAAGGAAAAACCACAACGGCTCTGGTGAGTGACAGCGCCATCCGGTGGTTAATGTATGTATTATTATTATTATGCAAAGGGAAACTGAGAGCTGGCCACTTGTAACCAGATTCAAAAAGTCAGATGTTAATCCCAGGTGGAAACAGGGTCTAACACATAATATTCCAACACATTATACTGTATATACTGTACATGCAGTATGGAGGTGAAACTCTGTAGAGTTAAAGGGAATTGATACAGAAATAAATACACAAATAAATATTTTATTTTTATTTTTTTTATTTAAACGGAAAAGTGACTGTATAATAATAATAATAATAATTATTATTATTATTATTATTATTATTATTATTATTATTATTATTATTATTATTATTATTATACAAAGGGCTATTAACACATGAATAAATACATATAAAATAATAATAAATGTATAGATAAAATGGAAAATTAACCATTTTAGGTTGATAAAAAGAGCATCAATCTATCCTGCATGTAAATCACACTCCTGACATGTTAATATGACGTCAGTACCATGTAGGTGAATAACAAAGAAGAACTGAAATACATACGACTAACCATCCATCCCCTAACAAGTGTGTCTGTCTCTCTGTCTATGTGAGTGTGTGTGTGTGTGTGTCTGTCTGTCTGTCTATGTGAGTGTGTGTGTGTGTGTGTATGTGTGTGTGTCTGTCTGTCTGTGTGTCTGTCTGTCTGTGTCTGTGTCTGTGTGTCTGTGTGTCTGTGTGTCTGTCTGTCTGTCTGTGTGTGTGTGTCTGTGTCTGTGTCTGTGTCTGTGTGTCTGTGTATAACAGTCTCTAACATGCAGTGTTTCCGTTGCTCTGAAGGTGCAGCCAGATGTAGCGGACGTCGACTACGGTTCAAACAAAAAGCCGAGAGGAACGCTGCTCTACTCTCTGGAATACAAACCTGCTACGTCTGAGGTGATTATACTCAACTCAACTCAACTTTATTTATAAAGCCCTTTAAAACAACCACAGCTGAAACAAAGTGCTGTACATAATGCAGGTAAAACAATTTAAAAGCAAAACAACAATTTAAAATTCAGAAAAAACAATTTAAACAAAAAAAAAACTAATAAGCACAATGAATAAAATACACCATAGTACACTAAAACAAAATTAAGGTCTCATGCTGGGTTGAAAGCCAAGGAGTAAAAATGGGTTTTAAGACGTGTTTTAAAAATGGGCAGTGAGGGGGCCTGTCTAATATGGAGGGGGAGCTCGTTCCACAATTTTGGAGCGGCAACTGAGAAACCTTTAATTTAAAGTGGGGTCTGCGATTCTTTGACAATTAGTGAAAATCTTATTTTTTTTCTATTTGCACACACACTTTACTATGGAGCCCCTGAAGTGACAAGGTGAAAAAAAAAACTTCCTTGAAAAAAGTTAAAAAAAAAAAAAAATTATTTCGTTTTTTTGCTCATGTCACTGTTTGGACTCCGTGCAATGCAGACAACTAACTATCTGATAGTAATTTTCAAGGATTTTTACAAAAAGAAATGTTGACAACAAGCTATATATTTATTTAGCTCATATACACAGTGTAGTGGTCAGTAGTAATAGGACTTTGAAGTGATTGTGCCGAAAAAAACTGCATCTGTTCAGAAGGAAAAACCACACAAGTTTTTAATAGGTGTCTGCGTTCGTGCAAGCTGAACTAGTGGGTACCGTACAAATGCAAGGATAACCCTCCAAAAAAAAAAATCCTCCCCTTAATTTTTTTCTTCCCTGTGGCCCTAGTACTCTTTTTATGTTGTAAAAACTGTCAACTTGTTTATTTAAATTTTCTTATTATCTAAACTTGTCAGAATAAATTCATTTCCAATCCAAAAACATCTCCGAATACACTTTTGATGTGTGAATTTAACGAGGTTCCCCCTAATAGTCAGTTTTCTGGCTCACCCTCTTCCAGCTCCTGGTTGGGATCAAACAGGCGAGCAGTCTGAATGCCAAAGAGTTCTGTAGGATGTATTCGTACCGGTTTAGTGCAAAGAAAAGACTGTCATTAAAGCTGGGGTGGAGGGTTCGGGGAGAAAATAGCAGTTGGGATAGAGATTCGAATCCAAATACCTCAACCGCTCCACTTGTTCTCTTTGGTCCCTCCCCTATGGTCCCTCCCTGACACGCTCTACACCAACAAAGTCGTGCCAAAGTGAATGGACAGTCCCAACAGCCAATAAGAACAGAGAATCGGAGCCTCGCTCTGATTGGTCAAAGTGTACTGCTCATGTTAACTTTGACCAATCAGAAATCATATACCCCAGCTTTTTAATAAATAGATAAATAAATATCAGCAATTTTTTTCTGTCCCACCCTGTTCCAGCTCCTGGTTGGGATCAAACAGGCGAGCGGTCTGAAAGCCATGGACCTGGGAGGAACCTCGGACCCGTACACTAAAGTTTACATCTGCCCCGACAAAACCAAAACCTGTGAGACCAAGGTGTTCAAAACAACTCTCAACCCCGTATTCAACGAGCAGTTCACCTTCCCGGTAAGACGGGGTTTGACTTAATTTGCGAAGCAGCTTTTAGTTTTTATGCACCAAATATCTGGAACAAACTCCCAGAAAACTTGAGGTCTGCTGCAACCCTCAGTTCTTTTAAATCGAGTCTGAAGACTTTTCTGTTTCCATTTTAACCTGTACTTTTTATTTAATTTAAATGTTTTACTTCTTTTCATTCGCTTTTAAATGTCTTCTAATGTGTTTTATGTATTTTAATCTTGCCCCTGTAAAGCACTTTGAGTGGCCTTGTGTTTGAATTGTGCTATATAAATAAACTTGCCTTGCCTTGCCTTGCCTTGCCTTGCCTTGCCTTGCCTTGCCTTGCCTTGCCTTGCCTTGCCTTGCCTTGCCTTGGTTAAATGCATTTGTTTGAAAATGAATTTAGAATTTGTGTACGAAATGTTGCTGTGATGATTACTCTTATAATGTGTGGCCCTAGAGGGAGCTGTTGTTATTAATATATACATGAACCAATAATAACCTGTATGTTCCTATAAGATATTAATCTAATTGAAATGTGTAACTATGTCGGTCCAAAGCGCAAAAAAAAAAAAAAATCCCAGATTTCTAAGTCTTACCTCCTGAAGAAATTATTTTATTTTTATATTTTTTTAGATATATACAGTATATATATTTTTTATATACTTTAAGTACTTCTCCGAGATCTTCAAGTCGTCCCTGCTGAAGATTTATTTTTCATATTATTATTTTATTTTTATACATTTTTTTATAAATACTGTTCCCAGATATCCAAGTCTTACCTCTTGAATAATAATTATTTATTTTGTAAACATTTTTAAATATATATTTCTTATAAACACTTCCCCCAGTTCTCCAAGGCGTCCCCGCTGGAGAATTATTTTTAATATTATTATTTTTATTATTTCTTTATAAATACCGGTGCTTTTCCCACATATCCAAGTCTTACCTCCTGAAGAATTATTATTTTTATTTTTTTAATATATCTTTATTCTAAATACTTTCCCCAGAACTACAAGATTTATTTTTTTATATTATTATTATTATTATTATTATTATTATTATTATTATTATTATTATTATTATTATTATTATTATTATTATTATTATTATTATTATTATTATTTTTATCAATACTTTTCCCAGATGTCTTCCCTTCCCTCCTGAAGAATTATCAGTAATTTTATTTAAATTTTTTCAATATTTATTTTTTTCAATAAATTCTTCCCCAGATCACCAAGGCGACCCTGCTGAAGTCCACTCTGGTGATGCGGGTGTTTGACTTTGACAGATTCTCTAAACACGACGTCATCGGAGAGATCAGAGTCACGCTGAGCGCAGTCGACTGGAACCACGTCATAGAGGAGTGGAAGGAGCTGGAGGAGCCCGCTAAGTTTGAGGTACACACACACACACGCACACACACACAAAACACACACACACACACACACACACACACTCTCTCTCTCTATCTCTTTCTCTCTCACACACACACACACACACACAGACACACACGCATATAGAATACTTACAACATTTCTCGAAAATTCACAAATAAATTATATTAAATTGGTTGGTAAAGTCTGTACAATCACTGCAAAGGATGCTCTCTGTTAAATGTGTTTAAGTACAATAATAATATAACTTTATTTATATAGCACCTTTCAAAACAGAATTACAAAGTGCTTTGCAAATTAATAGTTTATAGCTAAATACTAAAAACCAAATCAGATAAAAAAATAAAAACACATAATAAAAACCAATAAATAAAAAATAAATAAAAAACAAAGTAAAATATTACAACAGTTAATTTGTTTGATGACTTCTGAGCCTATGGTTTCATCTTTGTGCTTCAGGAGGAGAACCTGGGAGAGATTTGCTTCTCTCTGCGTTACGTCCCGACGGCCGGTAAACTGACGGTCGTGATTCTGGAGGCAAGAGACGTCAAGAGCATGGACGTAGGAGGGACATCAGGTCAGACTTTAGTATGCTTTGATTTTGTAATTATTTTGTGATTTTTTTTTAAACTAATTATTATATATTTTTTTTAATTTTATTCATACATCTTTTTCAAAACAATTTTTTTAAACAATACACAGAAAAAGAAGCACATACAAAAGACATAATACGACAAAAACAAAACGAAATTAATTTTTTTTACCAAAATTGATTTAAAGGAGCTCCGAGGAACTTTCAGTTTGTGTTAATCCTTGCACCCCCTTTGGACAAAAGCGGTAGTGTTTTTACCACGCCAGCTGTTATTCCTGGGTGAGCGTATACCCATGACAAAAAAAAAAAACTATATAAAAATAGCACTCTTTGCACTGATGGTCTTGTTTGCTGTAACATGTTATTTATGATCATCAGAGGAAAAATCAGACTGTTTCAGAAATATATAAAAGTTCCTCATAGCACCTTTAATTCTTATTTATTTAATTCTAATGAGTCAGTAATCTTATTGTTATGCCCGAATGTAACTCGTGGTTGTGTGTGTAGATCCGTACGTGAAGGTGCAGTTGGCTCTGGACAAGAGGAAGTGGAAGAAAAGAAAAACGTCTATTAAGAAGAAAACTCTGAATCCGTATTACAACGAGTCCTTCACCTTCGATGTGTCCTTTGAACAAATACAGGTGAGTGGCCTAAAACACTTCCGTTTCTTTCCAAAGGGGGGCGCCAAAATCAACAACATCTCAAAGTTCCTCAAAGACATTTTATTCTTAATTTGTAATATAACTATTGACTACAATTGCAGTATGCTCTGTAATTGCTGCATTTGTAACATTTACAGTTTTAAGTTTTAAAGATACTTTTTCAACATTTTTGCATCACAACTCTTTGCACTATTGTCATTTGTATGTCTGGTGGTAACACTTTAAAATAAGGCTGCATTATACTAAACCCTCCGCCCCTGTCGTTCACAGAGGGTAACCCTGGTGATCTCGGTGTGGGATCATGACGCAGTAACCCGTAACGACGCCATGGGGAAGATCTTTTTGGGCTGCGACGCCGCGGGCAACCAGCTGAGGCACTGGGCGGACATGTTGGCAAACCCGCGGAGGCCCGTAGCTCAGTGGCACAACCTCCTCACCGCAGAGCAAGTCAACTCCACACTGACTCTGAAGAAAAAGATCCCCCTGGCTGGAAAACTGCCCTTCTGAGGGGTTACGGTTGTGTTTAAAGTGCATCAATACGAGGAGATTTTAACGTACTTTAAAGCTATAGTGCGTAACTTTTTTTAAAATTTTTTTTAAATTATTATTATTTTCTTAACTACAGCCCCACTCCGACACTGAAGAAAAAGATCCCCCTCGCTGGCAAACTGCCCTTTTAAGAGGTGTTTACACAGCTACAGTTGTGTTCAAAACATTTTAAAGTGCGTCATTAAAAGGAGATTAACGTACTTTAAAGTTATAGTGCGTAACTTTTTCATCATCATCATCATCATCATCAACCGCTTATCCGAAATCGGGTCGCGGGGGCAGCAGCTTGAGCAGGGAACCCCAAACTTCTCTTTCCCAGAAGTTACGCACTATAGCTTTAAGCTTTAAGATCATTTCCCAGACACTTTTATGGGAAGAAAATGATTAAATCTATCGGATTGATTGATTTGTATTTTACATTTAAAATGAACAATTATATTTTGGTATCAGAACTTTATAAATCATTTATTTTAATTTCAAACTTGAGCACTTTATTCTTCCTGTATGAAAAGTAAATTTTCTCCTCGAAATCTTGTATTTCTAAATGTGTCTGTAATATGTGTTAAAAAATCTTATATATAATCATAAATATGTGCCTATGATCTTTTTCCTTGACAAATTATTGATGCTTCCCCCGCCATTATTCGTAATGTTTACACAATCTGAGGATGTATTAAGAAGTGAGTTCGACATGGCCCAGTTGTATTTTCTTGAGCTGGCAGCGCAAAACTCAGAGTAAACAGGTATTAACACAGTGGATATGAACTTCATATGTTAAACCGGTTGACCGCTGCTATCTCGAGTTCACAAGATAATTCACCCCGCCATCACAACAAAATGTTGTTTCAATCGATGTGCATTCTCATGAGAAATGAATGAATGAAAACCTTTATTTATACAAACTCGAAAGGCATTGAGGTTCCCCTCATTTACAACGCCGACGAGCGCACAACAAACACAACAACAACAACAACAATAACAACAGAGTGACATAGAATAAAACAGAGAAACACAAAATCCTAGCAAGATAAAAAGATCAGAAGAAATAAAGAATTACAATAAAAGAGCTTAAAAAATGAATTCAGTTAAAACAAATGCAGTGGTGATGGTGAAAATTAGAAAATATTTTTTTTTTTTATATAAGGGCATATCCGTTTGGGGCTTTGGTACAACTCTGTGGAAGCTAGAAGAATTAGTTTCAACATGCAGCGCTAACGAGTAAATGTGATAGACTGTGTGAGCCTGGTTCACTAATAATGTTTGTGAGTTTGGAGCGTTGTGCCTGGGTCGTTCCCCTGACAGACTTTAAATCAATCAAGCTTCGTTCAGCAGGTGTGTGTGTGTGTGTGTGTGTGTGTGTGTGTGTGTGTGTGTGTGTGTGTGTGTGTGTGTGTGTGTGTGTGTGTGTGTGTGTGTGTGTGTGTGTGTGTGTGTGTGTGTGTGTTCCTGCTGCCTCAGGTCTACTGAGACTCATATTCATTAAATCACTCCTCCGTAGGGGCGCTCCAGTGGTGTAGTGGAAAGAGCACGTACCATATTGGTATATACAGTATATCATTGCAGTGGTCGCAGGTACAAATCCGACCCGTGGACCTTTACTGCAGGTCATCCCCCCCCCCCCTCTCTCTCTCTGTCTCCCCATTTCAACTCTGTACCGTTTAATAAAGCTTGAAAATACCCAAAAAATAATCTTTAAAAAATAATTATCTCTTAATCATAACAAGAACGTTTCCAAAGGTAAAACCATTTAATTCCTTCATATGTTTTTAACTTTAGAATAGGTTTGCTTTTTTAATCATCTATCTATCTATCTATCTATCTATCTATCTATCTATCTATCTATCTATCTATCTATCTATCTATCTATCTATCTATCTATCTATCTATCTATCTATCTATCTATCTATCTATCTATCTATCTATCTATCTATCTATCTATCTATCTATCTATCTACATTTTTTAACATAAAATATAGAATATGGCCTACATTAGGTGATGATAAAGTAACCTAATAAAGCCTAAAATATAGCAGTCATTTCACCTCACAGAAAGACATACAGACACACACACACACACACACACACACACACACACACACACACACACACACACACACACACACACACACACACACGGCTCTTATCTGCTGCCTGGATATATTGACAAAGGGCCTTGGCAGCTAGATATACACACACGCACACACACACCCACACACACACTGGCTGACACACTTCATTATGAGAGAGAGCTGCTATGACATCATCAGGTCTGTGGGTTACCAGGATACCTGAGAAAAGGCCCCCAACCGACCAATTACACGCAAGCAAAAGAATCAAGAAGAAAAGAGAGGAGGAGGAGAAGGAGGAGGAGGGGTAGAATGAAAAACAGACTCCACATCCAGATCATTGTTTTCACACAGATTTGATTCAGTGAGTGAGTGCGGTGAAATAGAGTGACAGCCCGACAAATATATCCTTATTAGCACGGTAGGTGATTTTACCCATTGATTTGACTAAGCCGACTATATTTAGTATTTAGTAGGCTTAGCTATGTGTGTATTAAAAGCCTTATAGTTTTTTTTCTGTTAAATTAAAATTAATTTTGATTGCATGTGTGAATTGTGATATTCTAAACCTGTTTTTCTAGAGGTCTCTTGTATGGAAAATCTTAATAAACAGAAAATCTAGTAGTGAATTGATCCAATTGATTTGTTCTATATCTCTTGTATCTTGTGTACTTTAAATTCTGTAAATGTATAACTTTAAAAGGCCACTGTGGACATTATTAACAGACTGCTAATGCTGTGAAGTTGCCAGTATATTTAATATGTTGTGAGATATAATTCTGAGCTTTCTTTAAAATTATTGTGTGACTTAAATTATTCTCAAATTGGCCCAGTTGTTGTTTTTAAAGTAAATTAATCAGAATGGATCAAATCTTGAAAAATGTGGTGTTCAAAACAAAAACCGTATCCTGAAATTTAACAATTGTTTTGATACCAATCGAAGTTTCAGTTTGTGTTGTTACAAACGTTTTAGTAGGATGAAGTTAAAGGTGCTCCGAGGAACTTTCGAATTGTTTTAATTCTTGCGTCATCTTTGGATAAAAGCGGTAGTGTTTTTACTGCGCCAGCTGTTGTTCCTGGGTGAGCGTATACCCATGACAAAGGCATTATGAAAAACTATATAAAAATAGCATTCTTTGCACTGAATGTCTTGTTTGCTGTTGCATGTAATTCATGATTATTCGTGGAAAAATTTGACTGTTTCAGAAATATTTTAGTACATAGTTAAATTACTTTTATTTGTTTAAAGGTGCTACGAGGAACTTTTAAATATTTCTGGAATACAGTCTATTTTTTTCCTCTGATGATCATAAATAACATGCAACAGCAAATGAGACCATCAGTGCAAAGAATGCTATTTTTATATAGTTTTTCTTGATGCCTTTGTCATGGGTACGCTCATGGGCGTAGTAAAAACACAATCCGCTTTTGTCAAAGGGGGTGCAAGAAATAACAAAAACTGAAAGTTCCTCGTAGAACCTTTAATGTTAGTGGTTCCATTCCTGGCCTCTCCTCCTGAGTAGATGTATATTTTTATATTCATGAGATATTATATATGTTTTTCAGCTCAATCTGTCAGAATAGAGCGAAAAATATTTTATATAATCGCCATTTGGCAAATTTTAGTCACAAGAAATGAACTGTTGGCCATCAAATCATTAGGAATTTTGCTTTGATATCATTGAACCATTACATAGTTGGGGAAGCGCTTGTTTTAGGGTTGTGTCAGCCGTTAGAGTTTAGCCGAATCGGAATTCATTGAGAAATTAACTCACTCCGCCCGTCTGAGAGGAGCCGTTGTATTCATCGGAAACATAATTATTTTCGATCGTTTTGAGCCGAGTTTGGTCTTCGAGGTAGTTTTTTCTCTCAATGTGCGTAGAAATCCTGCCCTATGTCACTTAATTTTCACAAATACGAACGTCAAAACATGTCTAATCTCATGTAAACAACTTATGACCCAATTGAATTACTTTTAAGGGTCAAACAGCGACCTGTAAGACGCAGATTAGGGGCGAATAAACCCCCTATCAAGTCAGACGCAAGGGGGTCGGGCTCACCGTGATGCTAGGTGGGCTGGCGGAGCCGTTAGGTCGCCAGCCAGCTCCATTAAAAAACCTAATTACGTTACATGTGTGCTGTTGATACGCTATAATGTGTAGCGGCGGATACACGCCAATATGCTGTGGTAAGGGACTTTGAGTGCGTGAATAGCCGCAAATGAGAAGCGGCAAGCGGGTAGTTTTGGTCGTAATGCTACGGTTAGTTAGCTCGCTAAAAAACGTTTCTAAATGTAACCGCTAAATGGTTGTCATGGTAGTCCCGTCCTCACGTTATGGCCGTGTTGGTACGGATGCTGCAGTTTGTCGTGGCCTCACTTCAGGAATATAAAAATAAATAATAGCCTGTTAAAATGGTTTAAAAGGGGTTAAAACCTTCTCTTGATATAACAACATGACTCACACGACGCAGTGAGCGATACAGAGAGGAGAGAGAGAGAGAGGGCGGGCGGGCTAACTGGCTGTCCGCTTGGCCAAGTTATTTGTTAGCTGTACGTAGGCTATGTAGTCGGTCCACCACGACCTCCGACGCCAGCGGTCGAAGTGATGATGTGTGTCCGATGGAGGTGAGCTGTTTCCCGGCTTGCCAAAGATGACGGGCCGCTGCCTGAGCTCCGGGGTTTTTGTGCCTCTAGTATCAGCAGGCACAGGCGTATCATGGAAGCCGAGGAGGAGTTGGACAAAGACCTGAGTGCACACAAACTACTGGATAAAAAGCAAAATGGACGGATTGGTAAGACTCTTTATTTCAAGACCTATTACTTCTCCAACATATGATGAACATAACCCCATTCATTCATACATACACACACACACACACCACACACACACACACACACACACACACACACACACACACACACACACACACACACACACACACACACACACACACACACACACACACACACACGTGTTCGTTTGTTAAGGCAAGAAGACACTGCAGGTGATTAGGGTAAACATTTAACTCATCATGAGTCAAAATCTATATTTCTTTGTTTTACAACATTATTAGAGTCCAAAGTTTTTACTGAACAGATTTTGGATACAGATTTTTTTTTTTTTTTTCAATTTATAAATCAATTTAAGAGGGAAATGTATCGTAAGTCAGACAGTTACAAACTACTGAATTAAAAGAAGAATGGATGGATGGATTGGTAAGACTTTTTAATTCAACACCAGTGTCTCCTCCACAGTGAAATATGATGAACATAACACCATTCATGCAGACGTGTTGTTGTGTTTAAGTGAGTTTATTCCATTGTGACTCTCTCTCATTTCCAGGTATAGTGAGAACTCTCCACAGTCTGTTGAAAACCCACAACACCCTGCAGATTCAGTCCATCACCCGCTCAGAATGTTCTGGTAAGTCAAAAGTTTAATCTCCACATATAACTTAACTTTGTTCTATTAAAAATGATATAATAAAAGTTAAAATGTTGGTCCATGACATTCAAATGTGAAAAATATTCTTGAGGAAGTAGCTTTAACAGACCTAATTTTGGTATAAAATCAATGAATAGTGAAATGTCAAAATGTCAAGCTAATGTTTTCGAATGAACCAAACTCTCTTTCTCTGTTATTTTGCCACTGTTCTAACACACATGTCCCCCAGTAAAGTTGAATAGTTTAAAACGTTGCTTTGACCCATTTTTTGCATTGGCCTTTAACACAAGTTCAGTTTTTGGGTAACATCTGTCTTTTATATGTTGCAAATTTTATCTGTTGTGTTTTATAATTAATTTTATTCTTAGACGTATTTACTAAGCTTTTATTTTCTATGCACATTGTAAAGCACTTTGTGACCCTGTCTGTGAAAAGCGCTATAGAAATTAATTTTTACTTACTCACTTACTTACACACACTTCCCTCTGTGTGTGTCTCAGGGTCCTGTCTTGAGCACCGTTGTCACTGTTATGTCAATGACGTAAATGTTGTCTGTGTGTGTTTGTAAGCAGCCAATTCTTCTTCTGAACTGCAACTAAATCTACCCTTGAGTACAAATAAAGTTACCTTACCTTACCTTACAGTTGAGGAACCAAGCCTAAGAATAAAAGTGATTCTCATTATCTTTGCTGCTGTTCTAACACACACTCTCCCCCCCCCCCCCCTCCCCCCCTGTGTCCCCCAGGCTCCTGTCCCGACCTCATGATGAGTAGGAGTGATCAGTCTGACATGCGGCCGGGGGCCCTGACGCCCCAGCTGCCCCCCGCGCCCACCGGCCGCTCTGCATGTCCGTCTCCTCCGACAGCAGCGGACGCTTCAGAGCGCTGGAGACGCAGGAGTGGAAGAACAACCTCAAAGCCCAGGTGTGTGTGTGTGTGTGTGTGTATCTATCTATGTATCTGTCTGTCTGTCTGTTTATCTCTATCAATCCGCCTGCCTGCCTGTCTGCCTCTACCCCTATCTATCTATCTATCTATCTATCTATCTATCTATCTATCTATCTATCTATCTATCTATCTATCTATCTATCTATCTATCTATCTATCTATCTATCTATCTATCTATCTATCTATCTATCTATCTATCTATCTATCTATCTATCTATCTATCTATCTATCTATCTATCTATCTATCTATCTATCTATCTATCTATCTATCTATCTATCTATCTATCTATCTATCTATCTATCTATCTATCTATCTATCTATCTATCTATCTATCTATCTATCTATCTATCTATCTCCATCCATCTATTCACAGACTTGACTAAAACTAAAAAAGTAGAAGTCAAACATACAATAGGCTACGTTTAGCAGTTTGGTTTGATAGAAGTAGTGAACCTGTGTCTGTCTGGCTGTCTGTCTGTCTGTGTGTGTGTAAATAAAGCTTGAAAATGCCCAAAAAAAACTATCTTAAAAACAGAAGAACAGTGAACCGTGTGTGTGTGTGTGTGTGTGTGTGTGTGTGTGTGTTGGTTCGTTCCAGATGGAGCAGGCCCACAGTGCGGGCGCGGCCAGCAGCACCGGTTCCCTGGAGCGAGCGTCTCTCTTCTGTGCATCGGGCTCTGGCTCCTCGGGGCCCCTCTCCAGCCCCGTGGAGATCCTCAACAAGAACAAATCCTCCAGCCGCTTCTCCCTCTTCTCTCCGCCCTGGAACAGCAGCTCCGAATCGGACTCCAATCCTCCGTCGCGCACGGGCTCCAAGAAGCTCCGCAACTACAGCAGACGCGCCGCGACGGGCCCAGCCGGCGCACGAACGACCCCCGCCGGCGCCGACACCCCCGACACGCCTAGACCCAACAATAACGCACACCCGGAACACTTCCAGTACTCGGAACCGGTCATCTCCAAGGTGACCGACTACATCTACGTGGGGAATTTAAACGCGGCGTACAACGGGCGCACGCTTTGCCGAAACAACATCGACAGCATCATCGACATGAGCAGCGTGCCGGGAGAACCGGGCCCGTGTTTGAACCTGGTCCCGTGCACGTGCTCGCGAGGGGCGCGTCACAGCTGGTCCAGACTCAAGGTAGACATAGGGGACGTCCCGGACGCGATAGGCGACGGCCCCGCTCTAAAACAACGCTGCTTCGAAGACATTAACGGCTGTATCGACGCGTCCACGGAGAAGAGAAAGCGCGTGTTGGTTCACTGTCGAGACGGGTTTTCTCTGGCTCCGACCTGTATCATCCAGTACCTCATGGTGAAGCAGAATATGAGGCTGATCGCCGCCTACGAGCTGCTGAGGGCAAAGTATCCAGTTAACATCAGGGAGAGCCACCAGAACGTGTTGGTTAGTCTGGAGAGGGCGCTGAGGCCAGGGGGCAACACGGACCCCCAGTGCTTCAAACAGGCCATCTCACGCAGGATGGCTTGGACCTGAAAAACTACATTACCCAACATGCTCAGCGGCTGCTTAAATGGTTGAGTCAGGGATTCTAGAGAATGCTTTGTTGTTAAAATCACTTTATTTTTGTCAAAATCAGGAGGAGATATTCATTGATTTATGAAAAAAAGTGATTTTGACAACAAGTGTTCTCCAGTATCGCAGACTCTCCAACTTTAAAGGCATACTCAGTCATTTGTAATCCAAAATACTTTGTGTCAAATCACCATCTGCTACCTGTTTGTAGTGTGTGTGTGTGAGCTGAAGAAAAGTCTGCTGTTTTAACTCTGCCCAGGCTCCGAAATATGGCTCTGTAAACAAAGGGAGTTGAAGCAAGCCACACATTTACACTCCCAGTGCGTCAAAAAACACTATCCCAAAACATGTCTAACCTTATCCGAAAGGATTCCTTGAATTACTATTGTTTAAAATCTAGTGTGATGGTTTAAACTTCACTGGTATCACGTGATACACATTTAATTGGAATGCAGCTAGTTGGCAGTTTGAAGTTAGCAGACCAACAGTAAGCAGTTTGCCTATCCACAAGAATGCCATGGGTTAGTTTTTTTAATGATTCACGCCTTTCAAACGACAAATCTTACACACAGCTCAGTATAAAGCATAGCTAGTAAGAGACTTTTTATTACGGCATATGATTCTAAATGAACAGGTCTAAATAAGGTTATAGAAATTGGGTAAAATATCATGGGAAAAGTTAAGAAAATCGTTTTTTCTTTTGACATGCTGGGAGCTCAAAATTAAAATGTCAACAAGCGCCGTATAACACTGCTGAGTATGCCTTTTTAAAGCTCCCTATCCCTCCACAATCCCAACGGTACAAGATATATGTGTTCCTAATCACAACCGTGGGCAGCTGTACTTAACCCTGTAGACTCACTGGTCAACTGGATATTATCGGTCAGTGGTTGTAAAAGTTTTAATATGAAATCGATGTTTTTTTTTCTTCTTCGAACCTGTAAATGTGACGCGGCTGTGAGGAGGTGCAATAGACTTCACAGTGATGTAAACTACTATAGGCATGGGGCTGGTCTGATAATCTGACGGTATGATAAAGTCAAGCTAGAATACCACTGTTTCACTCTATCACTGTATGAAGTAAACAGGTCTCCCTTGTAAAAGAGTATTCGGTCTCAATGGGATATACCTGTATAAATAAAGGTTAAAAAAAAAAAAAAAAAAAAAAATCTGCCTGAACACCATTTTTTTTTTTTTTTTTTTTTTAAACAACATAGAATATTTTGGACATAAATAAACTTTTCATGATAACAATAAGTACATTATTCTAAAAAAATAGAAAAAAAAGCAGTCCTCAAGAAGTGAACTCAAGAAAAAATGTCACTATCACAGTAATTACAGCTCTCAAATGTGTTATTTTGAAATCTCTCTCTGGGTAAAAAAAAACAATTTTCCCGCCTGAACACAATCTTTATATATTTTTAAACAACATATACATGGACATTAATAAATTTTTCATGATAACAATAATTGAATTATTCTAAACAAAATGTAACTAAACACATTCCACAACAGCTCAACAAAGTTTTTTTTTAGAGACATGCTCTGCTTTTATTTCTATTTTGGTTGCTATGCTGTGTTTCTTCCCGGTTACACATTTATCTTCTAGTAAAACTGGTTATGATGCCTGGAATGTAACATCCTGAGTGTTGTAGGATAATGGCGTTACATTAAAATCTTGACTTTTTCATACCGCGGTTAAACCTTGAAAGCGGTTACGGTCCCATGCCTAATGTAAACAGCTTAATCTCTATATTAACAGTGTAACCGTGTTGGCTGTATAGGTGATTTTATATATATATATAAGAGTCCTGCTTCAGTTCTGTGCCATGCCGTTAAAGTGGTGGTGTGTGTTTTTATATATCAGGGGAATATATTTCATAATGGGAGATCTCAGGAGATTATTGATGTCACTCCAATTCATGGTGGGGAATTTACTCGTTTAAAGGTGCTCCGAGGAACTTTTAATTTGTGTTGATTCTAGCGGCCCCCCTTGGACAAAAGCAGTAGTGTTTTTACCACGCCAGCTGTTGTTCCTGGGTGAGCGTACACCCAGGACAAAGGCATTAAGAAAAACTATATAAAAATAGCATTCTGTGAAGTTTGTACTGATGGTCTCGTTTGCTGTTACATGTAATTTATGATCACGAGGAAAAATTAGACTGTTTCAGAAATATTTAAAAGTTCCTCGTAGCTCCTTTTAAATCTGCGTGTTTCAGTTCATACCTGGCACTAGAATGCATCTTGTTCAATTGTGCATAGAACAGGGTTTTACTGTTATAGATGGCTCCTACAGTGAATGTGTGATACCAAATGTGGACGGATAAACTTTAAATTTTTTATTATAAAATGTAATTTGATCTGGTATCTTACATTTTGGGTGCGAAATTGAAAGGCAGAGACAGTCACCGGATATGCATTTTAAGATATATTCCAGCTGCCAGGTCTGAACTGCAATCAGTTTGATAGAGACTTTGACACAATCTGCAAGAAACTATATCCACCGTTTATTTGGAGCTTTTTCGTTTTTCTTCCTAAAAAAAAAAATCTATTTTGCTGGTGAAATGGTTGTGTGGATGTACCGGTAATACTAGCCGTTGTAGTCGGTGAGTATGAGTAACATATTTTTATTTAATTTTTTTTTTTCAATATCTGTTGATACTGTAAAGATCGGAGGACATTAATATGCTTATTCACCATGGGATATATCACCACTCACGCGAGAAGGAACTTTTGCACATGGACATATTATAAAGCCTTTGTAAACCTGGTCTAAATCAGCTTATAAAAAAGTATACAAGATACAGCTCTGGAAAAAATGAAGAGACCAGTCTGGATTTTTCTTGAATCTTCATCTCTACATTACTTAATGAAAATGCTCTTTAATGACAATTTTTTTTTTGGAATTTGTTAGAAATGTTGTCAGTAGTTAATATTATAAAACCAAAATGTTCATTCTACTCAAACATATGCCTGTAAATAGTCAAACGAGAGACACTGAACATTTGGAGTGGTCTCTTCATTTTTTCCGGAGCTGTATGATATCAAAGTTCGGTGTCTCAATAAGCTTTTAAAAAAAATGTATTGTCTAGACTCGAGACCGTTTGACACGACTGTGTGGGCGTGGCTGTATCAAACCGCATCCACGGCAACAGTCATTGTTTTATAGAACGTTCGGGGTAGAGACCTGCCGTGATTGGTTCAAAATACTTATCGTGTCATAAGAACCAGAGTACATAGCCCATAGCCTCATCTCAACCAAATTTCCGTAAAGTTTATCAAACTTAAAATGACAATATCTTTAATTTGGATTGATACATGTCTATAACTCTTTTCAGATGCTTTACTATCATGCAACTAACTCCACACGATAGATAGATAGATAGATAGACAGACAGACAGACAGACAGATGGACGGATGGACGGATGGATAGATAGATAGATAGATAGATAGATAGATGCTTTACTATCATGCAACTAACTCCCTAAATTACATAGTTAAAAGGATTTAGTAGATTTGGGTTTACAAGGGCTTTAAAATCTGACCTGCTTCTTTTTTTTCTCTGGGACTATCTTGAGTTTTTGACGCCATTTTATTTTTGTTGTTGTGCTTTTTTCCGAGGTCATACTTGGTCCTTTACGCTGTCCTCTGTGAGGAAGACTGTAGCCCCCTTTTCAGTGACATCTCGTGGGGTGAAATAATCTAATCTTATCGGTGGTTGCTGCTCGAGACTGTGGCTTGTGTGAATATAAACTTGAAGCTTGGGTGGACGTGCATCTGTGTGGATTGTCAGTATTTGGTGTTTCTGTGCCACTGGACTGCGACTGCGATTTCAGGCGTTTTACAATTGCAAGAGGTGATTTTGCACTACGATACATACTACTCAACAGGATCGTCCAAAATGCAAAGTATTTGCCTTTTTATGTTAATATTGTTTTAATTATTGTTATTTTTTTGGGAAAATATGGTTCGATTACATTTCACTCCTACGATGCAGAAATGAACTGACAGTTTTGACATACGTGATCATTTCCATTTCAAGAATAAAAGCTATAGTGCGTAACTTTTTCCATAGAAATTCATTTAGGTTACATTCAAGCCATCGCCAAATTAGTTGACACAAAGTTGATTAAGCCTATTATCAGCGCCACAAAACTCTCTGTATTTCTCAGTATGGCAGCGTTTACAAACTGGTGTCGTGCCCCCCGACACTGGCGCAGGAGCTCAGAAAAAGTTACGCACTATATCTTTAAAGTTTTCCATAATCCAAACCACAACTTCATCTTAATCAATGGTATAAAATCTGTTTGGATTTTTATTTAATTTTTTTCAATTCATTGATGCATTGTTCACTCTGTAAAATATTAAACAAAAGGGAAAAATGTCCCT